>CABHPP010123577.1:4606-31166 GCA_902168425.1 Peromyscus attwateri
GGGAGGGAGGGAGGGAGGGAGGGAGGGAGGGAGGGAGGGAGGGAAGGAAGGAAGGAAGGAAGAAAGAAAGAAAGAAAGAAAGAAAGAAAGAAAGAAAGAAAGAAAGAAAGAAAGAAAGAAAGAAAGAAAGAAAGAAAGAAAGAAAAACGAGCCGGGCGTTGGTGGCGCATGCCTTTAATCCCAGCACTCGGGAGGCAGAGCCAGGCGGATCTCTGTGAGTTCGAGGCCAGCCTGGGCTACCAAGTGAGCTCCAGGAAAGGCGCAAAGCTACACAGAGAAACCCTGTCTCCAAAAAAAAAAAAAAAGAAAGAAACGAAAGAGCCTCCATGTATTTATTTGGGAGCTGGGTGGCAGGCCCCCACAAAAAGAGCAAAAGAGTTAAAAACAAAAAACAAAAACCCAACAACATATAGGCCAGTCATGAAAGTCAGGGATTCTATGTTTTTGTGAGTAGAAATCTCTGAGTAGATGTGTTTCTTTTTGATGAGCCCCGAAGATGCTGACATCACTTTTGCTATTTTGAACAAATATGATGCTTTATCCTAGAAAAATAAACTTTGAAAATGAAACTTTTATTTACTAAAATGAAGGGTAGAACAAGATATTTTAAATTATTTGTAACAGAGATTTTTAAAAGGCCTAAATATGGTTCACTTTGTGGCAGATTATATTTTTATAATAAATCCAACAGTACTTCTAGTTCTATATACTCTTCAAGAATCTTGCCATGCCCCACATTAAGAGGTTGAGTCTACCTTTCCTTTTGGTGTTGTGGAGCAGTGTGGGGCGGCAAGATGGCGGCTGTACAGGTTTCCAAGAAGAGGAAGTTTGTGGCCAATGGCATCTTCAAAGTTGAACTGAATGAGTTTCTTACTCGGGAACTGGCTGAAGATGGCTACTTTGGAGTCGAAGTCAGAGTTACACCAACCAGAACAGAAATCATTATTTTAGCCACCAGAACACAGAACGTTCTTAGTGAGAAGGGTCGTTGGATCAGAGTTGACTACAATAGTCCAGAAGAGGTTCAGCTTCCTTGAGGGCAGTGTAGAGCTTTATGCAAAAATGGCGGCCACAGAGAGTCTCTTCATTACAAACACCTAGGAGGGCTTGCTGTGCAAAGGGCCTCCTATGGTGTGCTTAGGTTCATTATGGAGAGTGGGACCAGGGGCTGCCAGGTTGTGGTGTCTGGGAAGCTCCGAGGATAGATGGCCAAGTCCATGAAGTCTGTGGATGGGCTGATGATCCACAGTGGAGACCTGTTAACTACTATGTTGACAATGTTGTACAACATGTGCTCCTGAGACAGGGTGTCAAAGTGAAGATCACGCGCCCTGGGACCCAAGTGGTAAGACCGGCCCCAAGAAGCCTCTGCCTGATAACGTGAGCATTGTGGAACCTAAAGATGAATCTTGCCCACCACCCCCATCTCAGAGCAGAAGGGTGGAAAGCCAGAGGCACCTGCCATGCCCCAGCCAGTGCCTACAGCATAACAGGGTCTTGGCAGCTGCATGTTGGAGGCTGGATGTTGGGCTGGATGTTGTCCTATACAGACGTTTAATAAAATTTTCACAAAGACAAAAAAAGAGGTTGAGTTTACCCCTTCTTCTGAATCCAGACAGGCCATCTAGAATGCCTATACTAGAGTAGCAAACTTTAATTAGGGCCAGATAACTATTTGAATCTCTGGACAACCAAGTCTGTCACATTGACTCAACTCCATCACACAGTGTGAAACTCATAGGCTTGGGATGGCTTTGCTCTACCATGACTGAATAAGAATAAACAGTTAAAGTTTTTTATTCTATTAAAAAGAATAAAGAGACGGATTTGTACAGGGGAAATGTTCAGTCAGCCCTGTAATAAATCCAACAGCAGTGACATGACAGCTGGCAAGACTGAAAAAGGCAGCTCCACCTCTCGCTGGTCACACATCCTGGAAGTCTTGAAGCAAAAAATAAGAAAACTGGTGGTGATGGCCATGTTTGTGGTACATAGCATCACAGTGGACCACAAGGACATCATCTGTGATGTGTCTTTCAAGTGCCACAGGTGCCAGATGGCCATCTGCTCCAGCAACAGACCGGAATGTTGATATTTAACAGTACTTAACAAATGCCAGTGCCCTCGGGGAGAGGTGGTTCCCTTCTGTCTCAGGAAGGTCTGAGATAAAAGTGAAAACGGAGATTGGCATTGTACTGCTAGTTGGAAGACACATGGTAGATCTGTGTGGTGTGTGACATGGGCTCTTCCTAAATGTGGACAGGTCTGGGCTTCTGTTCTTTTGACTGAACAGCTGCTGTTTGGGAAGAAAAAGGAGAATCAAATGATAAACTGCGAGGACAGAGCCACTGGGTGAAGAGGACAACTCTAGTAGACAGCAGAACATCCATTACTACTGTGAAATTTGCTCCCATACATATGGGGCTGATGTTAGCAACCTGTTCAGCAGATGGTATAGTAACAATATGTGAGGCACCAGATGTTATGGATCTCATCCAGCGGTCTCTGCAGAGTGACATCTCATGTAAGATGAGCTGTCGCTGTATTTCTTGGAACACTTCCAGCTCTTGCATGCACTCCTCCACGATAGCTGTGGAAAGTGATAACAGTAGTCTAATGGCTGAGGTTCAGAGGTGGTTTTTATTTTGTTTTGTTTTTTTTACAAGACAGGGTTTCTCTGTGTAACAGATCTGGCTGTCCTGGAACTCACTCTGTAGACCAGGCTAGCCTCAACTCACAGAGATTCACCTGCCTCTGCCTCCCGAGTGCTGAGATTGAAGGTGTGCACCACCGTCGCCCAGATCAGAGCTTTTATTACAGTGAAAACACCACAAATAATGCAAAGCTGAAACTCTTATGACGGTCATTGATCCTGTTCATGATATTGCATTTGCTCCAAATTTGGGAAGATCTTTCCACATTCTGGCAATAGCAACCAAAGATGTAAGAATTTTCACATTGAAACTTGTGAGAAAAGAACTTACTTCTGGTGGTCCAACAAAATTTGAATTCATATTGTGGCTCAGTTTGGTAAACACAATTCTCAGGTATGGCAGGTAAGTTGGAACATAACAGGAACAGTACTAGCATCTTCAGATGACAACTGTGTAAGGTTGTGGGAAGCTAATTACATGGACAATTAGAAGTACACTGTATTCTCAAGGGTAATGGGAGCCCAGCAAATGGGCAGAGAGTGATGGCAAAAACAGAAAGATATATAAGGTGTGGAGACCAGAAACTAGAAGCATTTGGCTGGTTAGGCTTTCAGGCTTCTAGCAGTTCAGCTGAGAGCCATTCAGATATGAGGACACAGAGGCTTCCAGTCTGAGGAAACAAGATCAGCTGAGAAGTTGGCCAGGTGAAGTTAGCTGTGGCTTGTTCTGGTTCTCTGATCTTCCAGTTCACCCCAATACCTAGCTCAGGTTTGATTTTATTAATAAGAACTGTTAAGATTTCTGCTACCACTCCCTGGGATTAAAGGCATGAGTCACCATGCTTGGCTGTATCCTTGAACACATGGATTTCTGCTCTGGAATGCTAGGATTAAAGGTGTGTGCTACCACTGCCTATCCTCATGTTTAATATTGTGGTTGTCCTGTTCTCTTATCTGGACCCCAGATAAGTTTATTAGCATACACAATATTTTGGGGAACACAATACCACCACAGAGAAACTCAAGTCCTTCACTAAGCTCAAATACTCCAAATCTTCAAAACTCATTAAGTGGCTCTTCCATCTGAAAGCACAGCTGAGTACAAGCTGGAGTAACTGATGTTTTCCTGCTTGTTGCATGCACACAGGAATGGAAAGCAAACTCCTCTTCCTCTTCCCCAGCACCACCTGAACTTTACCAAGATACATTAGCAGCCTGCTCACTGCTAAAAATACAGTGTGTGTGTGTGTGTGTGTGTGTATATATATATATATGTACTAGTCAGTTTATTGACACTATAAATGGAGAGGCTTTTTGTTTAGACAATATCACCAAAACTATTTTTTTTGTAAGTGTTCTTGAAACTTGGAGTTAAAAACTAAAAAGATTGTTAATGTCCTCATAAATAGTCGGGAAAAGATAAAATATTTTATCCTTTGGAAAAATTTAGGCATATGTCTTCCATTTACTAAAATAAGCTAAGATGATAGGTTTTTATAATTTTAATTTGAAACTGAATCAATGTTTTTCATAGATTAAAAAAGAAAAGAAAAAGAAAACTGCCTGACTTAAAGCTGTCATGCTGCATGGCATCAAATGAAGAGACAGCACAGTGACAGAAGTCCTGACTATATGCCGAGCCTAGGAAACAGGCCTGTGAGTACCACAGTCTTCATCTGAGATCCCTCTTTAGTCTGTAAAATCATTCTAATGCACAATGGAGTAGAATCTGCCAAACCTACCCAAATCACAGATTTCTATGCCAATTATCTTGCTTATTTACTTATTTACTGATTTTAAAAACATAATCTTAGGTAGTCAGGCATGTTATGTGGCCAAAGATGGTCCTGACTCACTTAATCCTGTTTCTACCTCCCCAAATGCTAGAATTAAAGGCCTGCTACCATGCCTAGCTCTATTTTTTTTAAAGAATTTACTTTTATTTTATGTGCACGAGTGTATTGCCTGTATATATGTCTGTACACCATGTCCCTGCCTGGTATCCAGGAAAGCCTAAAGAGAGTACCAGATCCCCTGGAACTGGAGTTCCAGATAGTTGTGAACTAAACCTGGGTCTTCTGCAAGAGCAGCAAGTGCTCTTAATTGCTGAGACATGTCTAGCTCCCCAAAGCTTCTTTTTTTTATATCAAGTAGGCAATACGGAAATGTAGTGACATGCAAAGACACTACTTTTAAAAAAGTCAAATTCAGGCACTGGAGAAACAGCTCAGTGGTTAAGAGCACTGGCTGCTCTTCCAGAGGTCCTGAGTTCAATTCTCTGCAACCATATGGTGGCTCACAACCATCTATTATGGGATCTGATTCTCTCTTCTGTTGTGCATGAAGACAGGTCACTCATATACATAAAATAAATAAATATTTTTAAAAAGTCAAATTCAAATTAATTTTTTGTTTTCATTTTTCTGTTGTTATTTTTATTGTTGGCTTTTGTTCTTGCTTTGTTGATAGGGTCTCATGTATTCCAGTCTGGCCATGAACTCCCTATGTGGCCAGCCAAGAATGAACTTGAATTCCTGATCCTTCTACCTCTATCTTCCAAGTGCTAAGGTTATGTCACTAGGCAGGCTAAGACTTAATTTTATGGACAGGCTTTCCTACCATCTAAACTAAAGAATCAAAGCTCACAATGTTTTTTGAAAAGTGGCCAAATATTCAGTTAAGGGTTTGTAGCTTTTTTGAGCATACATTCAAACATTTACAGGAGAAGCTTGCCAAAAGTTATATTCAAGCGAAGAAAGACTTCCTATGCCACAGATAACAGATGTAAGAATTTTTCTTAAGTGCTTTCTACAAATTAAAAAGGTAAAATTTGTATTTATAATTCTGGGAATTGTGAACTGGAAAATATAATGACTTTTTAAAAGTCGGAATTATATAAATTACCAAGAATAAAGACATTGTATTTCTCAGAAAACCTGAGATATAAATCACAATTTTCTTACCATGGCTCTTAAGTCTCTAGTTAACCCCCAAATATTGTTATTTGCTAACAATATCCTCTTCAACTAACAATAAGATAACTAAAAATAAGATGTGTCTTATAACCAAATATTGGACAATGCTGTCCATAGTCGTCTTCTAATATGAGTGACCAAGTGTCCTTAATTATCTCACCTTCTGGGCAATTTGGCTAGAATTTTATTGAATTTATTTTTTCCACCTATTTATTTACTTGGCCGGCTGGTTGATTTTTTGAAAGTTTCATGTTGCCCAGGCTGGACTTTAACTATGAGAAGGTTGGTTTTTTGAAAGTTTCACGTAGCCCAGGCTGGACTTTAACTATGAGAAGATGAGGATGACAATGAGCCTGACTGCCTCTCCTTCTCAAGTGCTGGCATTACATTTTTTGGCTTGAGTTTTAGCAATCCCCCTTTCCATATCTATAATTCTGACATTCATATCTTTTTTCTCATTAGCCAATGAAGGAAAAATTATTCAGAAAATCCAGTGGAATAGCTCAATTTGCTCTCCTACCTTCTTCCTTCCCTCCTTTCTTTAGTAAATAATTATTTCCTGCTATGTATTGTATCAGATTTAGAAAAGAAATATGAAAATACTTTCTTCCTTCAGAGATTTGATATCTAGGATGAAAGACAGACATAGAAACTAAGCTGCTATGCAGTGTGCTCAAGATGCACCAGGAGCGAGAAGAGATGGTTGTGTAGTGGACAGCACTTAAAACAAGGGCAGGGAAGAGAGAATTATAAGCAAACGGGATCCCTTCATTTAGTCAGCGCTTGAGCATCTACTACTATATAGAAAGCTAGAGTTCTAGCAAGGAGTAAGAGAAACTATTTTTGTCCTTTGTGATATCTACATTATAACGAGAGATATAGATTTGAGTCCTTACTATGTAATTATTTAACTGCAGCTGGAATAAGGCTATAAAAAGGTATAGGGTAGTAAGGGACCTGATGGAATGTTAAGAAGGTGATGCAAAATGACACCTCTAAGAACATCCTATTTAAAATGAAATCTTAAGAATCAACAAGAATTTACCATGGGTGCTGGAGAAATGGCTTAGTCATTAATTCATTAATACTGTTCTTGCAGAGGACCAGAATTCAGTACCCAGTACCCATGTCAAGAAGCTCACAATTGCCTGTAACTTGGATCCTGTATCTCTGGTCTACACAGGCACTGGCACTCACATACCCAAACAAATATGCACATTAATAAATAATTTTAAAACATGTATGTGTGTACATGTGTGGTTGTACCCATGTTATGGTGTATGTGTAGAGGTCAGAGGATAACTTTTGGGAATTGATACTCTCTTTCTACAGTCCAGGTTTTGGAGACTGAACTGAAGTTTTAGGTTTGATGGCAAGTGCCTTTATCTGCTGAGCTATCTCACTGACCTTAAAATAATGGTTTAAAAAAATTAAATCACCGTGGGAAAGAGACTCAAACTAAGAGAACTATCAGCATAAGCAGAAGCTAGTGGAAGAACAGAACAGACAGGAGTAGAAGCCCATTAGACAGTGATTAATAAACCAAAGTAAGAGCTCTTGATGGTCCTGGACCAAGACAGGTGTAGAGGAACCAAGAGAAGAAGACAACTGACTGTATATGGAAGAAGGTAAGAAAGTTAAAGTTTTAAGGATTATCTGGAGTGTTTTGGTTTAGGCAATAAGTTAGATGGTTGTACCATTCACTGAACATGATTAATGGACAGTAATGCAAAAAATTCAGTTTTGGACCTATTGTGTTGGAGAAGTCAATAAAATATCACAGCTGCAATGTTAAGGAAATAGGCAGTCTCCTACACTGATGGCTAAATTAGAATCTCACCTACTACTATTGCAATGTAAGACATCAACTTGTATTAAAATAAAATTAAAAACTCATTTATTTATTTAGTTATGGTCTATGAGTATTTTGTATGCATGTACATATGTGCACCATTTTTGTTCCTAGTGTCTGAGGAGTTCAGAAGAGGGCTCAGATCCCCTGGAACTAGAGTTAAAGATGGTTGTGAGCTGCCATGTGAGTGTTTGGAATTGAACCTGGGTCCTCTGCTACAAGAATAACAAGTGCTCTTAATTGCTAAACCATCTTTAGGCCCTAAAATGAGACTAACGGCAGGAGCAGATGTGTCTCTGACTCTTTTGTCTGCTCTTGGGACTCTTTTCCTCCTATTGGGTTGCCTTGTCCAGCCTCGATATGAGGGTTTTTGCCTTGTCTTACTGTATCTTATTTTGCCATGTTTGGATGTTGTCTCTTGGAGGCCTGCTCTTTTCTGGAGGGAAATGGAGGGAGAGTAGATCTGGGGGAGAGGGAAGGGAAAACTGGGAAGAGTGGAGGGAGGGGAAACTGTTGTTAGATGTATTATATGAGAGAAGAATTTATTTTCAATTAAATATTAAGAATGTAAAAGCACGCATAGCAAAATGTAATTGTTAATGTGAAGTTAAGTAAACTCACATTCTAAATAAATTTGGAACTATAAAAAAAAAAAGGAATGATCTAGACTAAGGTTCAGATACTCACTGCATGATTATGGACAAGTTACTTAACATCTATGAAACAAGGACAAGAATTCACATTGGGCATACATAAAACACGTATATTAATTACTTTTTTCTTCATTATGACCAAATACCTGACATTTAGCACTAAGGAAGCATGGTGGTTTGAATAAGAATGCCCCACCTGCCGTAGCGGGCTGGAGAGATGGCTCAGAAGTTAAAAGTACTGGCTGCTCTTCCAGAGGTCCTGAGTTCAATTCCCAGCAACCACATGGTAGCTTACAACCATCTCTGGTGGAATCTGATGCCCTCTTCTGACATAAAAGCATACATGCAGATAGAGCACTTGTATACATAAAATAAATAAATCTTAAAAAAAAAAAAAAAGACTGGCCCCATAGGCTCATATATTTGAAGCCTAGTCACCAGGATGGAGCACCATTTATAAGATTAGAATGAGGAGGAGGCATAACTCTATTGGAGGAAGTATGTCATTGGGGGGTGGGCTTTGAGTTTTTAAAAGCCCAACCCAGGTCCAGTGATGCTCTCCTTCTCTCTGCCTATGGATCAGAATGTAGCTCTTAGCTACTGTGCCAGTGCCTGCCTGCATGTCTCCATGCTCCCTGCCATGATGACAATGGACTAAACCTCTGAACTGTAAGAAAGCACTCAATTAAATTTGCCCTCTTATAAGAGCTGCCTTGGTTATGGTGTCTCTTCATAGCAATAGAACACTGACTAAAAGACAGGAGGGAAGAGTTTCTTCTGGCTCACCATGTAAGAGGGGCTGCTACCACGGAAAGAAAGCACATGACAGTGGGAGCATGAGGTGGCTGATCACTTTGTATACACCATCAGGAAGCAGACAGAGAAATTCAGGTGCTCAGATTGCTTTCTCTATCTCACTTTTTATTCAATCTGGGACACAAGTCCATGGGATGGTGGCACCTATATCCAGTTAAACCTATCTGCAAACATCTTCAGAGACATATCTAGAGGTGTGTCTCCTAAGTGATTCCAAATCCAGATAAGCTGACACTGAAAAATTAACCATCATAATGCATATGTGAAAACAGCATACCTGAAGTACCTAGCAGGCATTATTAAACAATTTCCTTTCCTTACAATCAGGGCATAATGGAATTTTTTATGTTTTTTGGTCCTACCTTTGAAATTCCCAAGAACTACAAATATCACAGATCTCAATCTGCCCTCAATAGTTTCTGTGTCCATCTTGTCTAATAATCTCTTATTTGTTCACTTTGGGTCTTTTGAATTATGTTTGCGATAGAAGTGATAAAGGTCTAGTACTAGTAGGGAAATGCCAAGGCCTTTAAGCAGGGTGCCGCCTAGAATATTGAAAAAAAAATATTACCTTCCTCCTTTCCAAGAATCTCAAAGGAGACATTTCTTTAGAGACTATATTTATTATTATTGTTTGTATGCACATACATATGGTGTATGGGGGGTTGGCTAGTGCATGTGTTTTGAAGTCAGAAGACAACTTTCAGGAGTTGGTTCCCTCCTTCTACTATGGGATTGAGAAATGAACTCATGTTATCTGGTTTGCATGGCAAGTACTTTTACCCACTGAGCCATCTTACTGACCAAGGAAACTTTTTTCACCCCTAAGACAGGGTTTCTCTGTGTAGTTTTGGTGCTTGTCCTGGAACTCACTCTGTAGCCCAGGCTGGCCTCGAACTCACAGCTCTGCCTGCCTCTGCCTCCCAAGTGCTGGGACTAAAGGCGTGCGCCACCACCGCCGGCTCCAAGGACACTTTTAATCACAACTGGGTAACATATTACCTGGATTCAAATGCTTTATAAACAAATTCCTAGCAATGTTTAAATGATGCATTTAAGCTCCTTTATAGCCCAGAATGGTGATCACAGCTCTTGAGAGGCTGAGACATAAAGACTGCCAGAAATGCCAGAAAGGCCAGTCTGGGCTAGAGTGAAATCCTGTCTATAAAGAAAAGAAAATGTTGGTAAGATGTCAGTGGGTAAAAAGATACTTATGACCAAACCTGACCAACTGAGTTTGATCACCAGGACATACATGGTAGAAAAAGAAAACGGACTCTTCCAAGCTGTCCTCTGATCTCCACATGCATGCTGTGGCATAACTGAGCCCATATATATAAAATATAAATAAATAAAAGTTTTAAGGTTCCTTTCTATCTTCATGATGTCTGTGAAAAATAACAAAATACAAACCCATTATACATTATTCCTTAACATATGGAAATGTATTGTGCGCCATTCCTCAAGCAAACAGAGTGGTTTATCACTGTTTACCAAGCATCTATGTATTAATATAAACCCAAACACAGCTTAATAGTAAGAAATAAAATGGACTTAAGGTTCTGTTGTATATTACTAACAAGTAATATTCTGTGATAACTGCTGTGAAAAATCTGAGACAGTGTCTTCTCTGAGACTCAGTTTCTCCATCTGAAAAAGAGAGACATATTATAGTTCTAGGGGTCTGTGGAGAGATGGCTTGGTGTCTAAGAGCACTTGATATTCTTCAAGAGGACCTGAATTGATCCTCTAACTCCAGCTCCAGGGGATCTGATGCTCTCTTCTGGCCTCTGTGGGCATCATACACATGTAGCATACAAAAAATAGACACATTTAAAAAAAAAATCTTAAAAATACTATTTCTCATAGAATTTAAAGTATTAATGGTATTAAATAATACAGACATTTATCATTTATATCCTAATAAAATAAAAGGAATACTAAAGAAATAGGAGAAAAAGAAAAATATATACCATGTTGACTGCATCTTGATCAAAAGGGTTCCATTCTATGTTCTGAGGATAGTGGGCCAGAACTTTGGATTTGAACGTTCTTCTCAAAGGACTCTGGTCAAAATTCTCACCTAAAACAAATAATTAATAATCAATGAATAACTGGAACTTAAAAAGACATAATAATTTTAAAAATATTTACTATATATATAATTATTATTATTATTTTTTGAGACAGAGTTCCTCTTTGTAGCACTGACTGTCCTGGAACTTGCTCTATAGACCAGGCTGGCCTCAAACTCAGATATCTGCCTGCCTCTGCCTCCTGAGTACTGGGATTAAAGGTGAGCAGCACCACGTCTGGCTAATACACATGTATATTTTTAAACACATTTACTGATTATATTTAACAACCTTATTTGAAAAATACTTGTCAACTGGAGAACAATCAGTGAAAAATCTGCACTCAGGCGGCAGACGCAGGTGGATCTCCGTAAATTCTATATAGTGAATCCCAGGCTAGCCAAGGTTATATGGTGAGACCTTGTCTCAAAAACCCAAGAAATAAATTAACAAGTAAAAACATAAAAAAAAATAAAAGACAAAGAAAAAGAAACCTGTACTTAAAAACTTTAGAATCTGAATTTTAAAATCTCAGCTATATTTAACACTAAATATCAAAGTACGCTAACAACATCGGTGCATGTAATTATTATATACATTTCAACATATGGTGATAAAAATTTATATAGAAACATTTCACTGAAGAAACATCTTGATTTAAACTAAAGGTTACTACACTAAAGCTTTATACATAAACCCAATGCTGCAGTGTAGAATAGGCAATTTTCTTTAAGTTGCCACAAAAGTGTCTGACGGGGCTTTTTTGTTTGTTAGTTGTTTTTTTTTTGTTTGTTTGTTTTTTGTTTTTTTTTGTTTTGTTTTGGTTTGGTTTTTTTCCATAAAGGCTTTCAAGTGACTGAATAAGTAAAATCAGAAACATCATTTCTGGGCTGCCTAGTGGGTAAAATACACTAAACACATTAACTTTTTAAAGAAATAAGTAATTCTATTCCCAAGTCATCACCTGTCAAATTTCTAGAAAGGTAACTGTAGAAAATATATATATGCTAGACAGAAGTGGCACACACCTTTAATCCCAGTATCTGGGAGACAGAGGCAGGTGAATCTCTGAGTTCAAGGCCAGCCTGGTCTCCAGGATTGCCAGGGCTACATAGAGAAACCCTGTCTTGAACCACTGCCCTCCCAAGAAAAAAAAAAAAAATCAGTGGGAGTAATCAGATTTGTTCTTCATTTCCTTGACCAAATTAATTTCATAAGACTGTTACCCCCAAATAGCTTAGTTTCATAAAATAGCTTGATTCAGATGGATCTTAAACACTCAATGTCAAAAAGTTAGTACCAAAGGATTAGAAGACCTCAAAGGAATTTCACCATTTCCTGTGTTTTCCTTTCTTTTATTTTCTTTGGTCTTTTTGAGACTATTATCAGCTCTGGCTGTCCTGGAACTCACTTGGATTCACTTGTCTCTGCCTCCTGAGTGCTGTGATTAAAGATCCTGACGCTTCTACTTTTTAGTTCTAATTAAGTACAAACTACAGTTATAGAAAGATATAAATGTACTTTACTGGTATTTGCACAATTAAAAGAGTCACAAAGCAATCGGACTTAGAAATGGCACTAACATCTTGCTAGACTTGACTCAGTTTCCACTTGGGGTAAAAAGACAAAACGGTAAGTTACTAAAACAGCCTTGAGTTGTGTAAGTTAAAAAAAATCACATAAGGGAAATGTTACATACTACTATCTTGTTGGAAACAACAATATTAAATGTATAGGAATGTTTATGAATAAAGCACATAATTTAAATTATTTGCTGAAAACAAACTACAGCTTCTAATTGAAGTCCTTAACAAATGGTCATTTTTCTTTGGACTTTCCTGACTTATTTGCTGTGGGATGGTCTGTATGTCAAATTGCTCTGATTGGTCAATAAATAAAACACTGATTGGCCAGTGGCCAGGCAGGAAGTATAGGCGGGACTAACAGAGAGGAGAAAAGAAAGAACAGGAAGCTGAGTGAGAGAGACACTGCCAGCCGCCACCATGACAAGCAGCATGTGAAGACTGGTAAGCCATGAGCCACGTGGCAAGGTATAGATTTATGGAAATGGATTAATTTAAGTATAAGAACAGTTAGCAAGAAGCCTGCCACGGCCATACAGTTTGTAAGCAATATAAGTCTCTGTGTTTCCTTGGTTGGGTCTGAGCGGTTGTGGGACTAGCTGGTGACAGAGATTTGTCCTGACTGTGGGCCAGGCAGGAAAACTCTAGCTACACTTATTTAGTCAAGTACCATGGCTCTGTATCTTTCTAGAATGTAATTCCATATTCTAGGAGTTGAGAGCTTCTCCTTCCAGGAGAGAAACTATTAAAGGCACCCCAAAACTAGGTGTGGTTTTCATGTCTGTAATTCCAGCAGTTGAGAGCAGAGGCATGAAGATCACTGTGAGTTCTAGTCCAACTTGGACTGCACAGTGAATTCCAGGCCAGCCTGGACTACAGAGTGAGTTCTTTCTCAATAAAAAAACAAACAGACAAATAAGTAAATGCTTTCTTAAGGAAAATATCAATTTTTATACTTTGCTCCTAGGTTTCCTAATGATCAAAAGTTGAGGCGATAAGTGTTAACCTGTCCATGAGTCAATGTGACTGAGGAACACAGGATTCAGGATTCAAAATTGCTGACTTCTGGATAAATGATGTTCTTAAGCTGATACTAGATGTTTGTGTGAACACTAAGGTATTTTATATTTTCTTGGTTTAAAAAAGACTAGATTTCACTTCACTTTAGGTCTATAAATAAATAAATAGACAAGAAAAAGGTCCTCTGGTTCTAGAAATCTACACTACTCAGCTGAGCATGCTGTGCACACCTTTAGTCCCCCAGCACTCGGAAGGCAGAGGCAGGTGGATCTTTGTTAGTTCAAGGCCAGCCTGGTCTACAGAATGAGCTCCAGGACAGTCAGGGATAGAGACCTTGTCGCAAAAAAAACCAAACAAAACCCCGTTACTGATTTAGCTATTGTCACAGCAAAAAGTCTATCATCAGACAATGCAAAGCTATAGAAACCCTCTCTTATGCCCACAAACTAAGACCCAGAAATGCCTATTTTTATCCACAATTATAAGTAAAATGTAAAATACAACAGGAACAGAAGAAACAGAAACAGAACATAACCCAGGCTATAACTACTTGTAATACTACTTACCTTTTAATGAATTCCTGCCTGTGCATGGTTAAAATAGTAACATCTTCAATCAGATGTCAAGTTATAAATGGGACAGAAGATACAAATAAGAGAAATCATAACAGTTTTTGGTTTTTTTGTTTGTTTGTTTGTTTTGGTTTTTCAACATACGGTTTCTCTGTGCAATAGCCCCGGCTCTTATAGAGCAGGATGACCTCAAACTCAGAGATCCACCTGCCTCTGCCTCCCAAGTGTTGGGATTAAAGGCGTGTACCACCACACCTCGCCAACAGTGTTATTTTTAATGTAATTGTTCTGTTGCCTGTGGAACCATCAACCTTCTCAAGGCACAACTAATTTATTCCATAAAGAGTTTCACAAAACCACATACAAAACACATAAACAGTAACACGTATCCTCTATGATGATGACCACCACCACCACCACCACCACCACCACCACCACCACCACCTTTACTTGCACCATCATTAAGATCTCTACCACTACCTCGGTAACACCTCCACCACTCTTAACTCTATCACCACCACAGCTACTAGCACCACCAGCACTAGTTTCTCTTATACTGTTAAAAGGAAAAAAAAAAAAAAAAAAAAAAAAAAAAAAAAGAAGAGGAGCAACCAGAAAGATCACAGCTGTATGTATAGCTGTCTTGGCAAATATTATTTTGAAAGAAATTAGGGAAAGAATCTGCTATCACTGGTAAAGATTCAGAAATGAGTAAATGTAGTTATTCTATTCTTACTAACATCAGTGGGAGAAAAAAGAAAAAAAGAGTTCTAGAATTACCTCAGGGAGCTGGGAGAACAACCTATTCTTTTTATTTTGAATGCATATTTTTATATGCCACTTAGAATTTATATGCAGGAAAAATGATTGAGTTTGAGATTTTAGATTCACATAAAATAGAAATTCTATATAAACCCCTTAAATTAAAATTCACCTTTTAAATATGGTCCTGAAACAAATAAGAACCGTAAATTTCTTCAAGTATTTATATACTTGTAAGGGCCCTATGTTAAACTGTTACAATTGTCAAAAGATAGCTATAATGATAATATCTTTACTAAAACTATATACAGGCCTAATTTCAAATAATATTGCCAAGTAATCCACTAATTTAAGCTTTAATTGAGTGTCTCCTCCTAAGGAAATAGAAAATACGTGCCAAGACAGCTTAGACTAGTAAATATATTTTTTCAAGGCTTGAAGCAAAGTGAGGTCTTTATGAAAATTAAGATGCAGATGAGAGAACAAAATACAAATATCACCTATAATTTTGTCTAAGCAAATTTAAGAAACATTCACAATGGGACGTGGGGTTAATCCGAGCTATGATTTCTAGTACCCCATTCACTTTTGAACTATTTTACCTGAAGTCGTACCTGCAGTCTCTTGGCTCTTGCCATGGCGATCTGCTTCTAGCCATTGGTACAAAACTACATAATGTAATAGAAACAAAAATCTTTATGAACAAAGCAAAAACAAACAAAAACCAAAAATGATATACTGAAGAATGGAAAATGAGAATAAAAAAATTAAACAAAAGCAATAAATTTGAGACATTCAGGTCAAACACACAGCTTAAAATCAGTGACATGTAGCTTACAAGCAAAGAACATAAGTAACTTTAACATAATAAATACTAGTTAGACATCTGTAACACTTATCTGTATAGGGGAAAAGCACATACATCTTAAGACTAATTTCAAGAGAAATATTAAGACAAAGGTAACAAAGTATGATGATAAAACTAAATGACTTGTAAGAATTATATCCTCACCAATTTGGAACGGGTGTAATCCAAAAAATAGTATTCCAAAATGCTAACAAGGATGCTGAGTGGCAAGAACTCTCAATCACTGCCAGTGTGAAAGACAGTTTAATACTTCCTTATAAGATCAAACATGCTCTTGACATACAACTCCATAAATCTAGTCTCATGAGTAAAACATCATATTTCAAGAGGCTTCACATCTGGTAAGTACTCACCAAAACTATCAAAGAAACCAGAAACAACAAAGCCTGAGAAACTGTCATAGCCAAGAGGAGCTTAAAGAAATGTGACAATTAAATGCAAAATAGAACAATGATCCTCTAAGAGAAAAAGAACATTAGGCAAAAACTAAGAAAATCCAAATAGGGTTTCCAGCCCTCAACTCAACATTAGGAGTTAGAAGCCTGGGTCTTCAAGTGTGGCTTGAATGAAATCTCCAGAAACCAAAGACAGAGTTCTACTCCATTAAATGTCCATCTTACACTTTATGTCAGACCCAGACCTGAGTAAGAGGCACATACAAGAAGAGTATCTAAAATGGCATCTGAGTTTTTAAGTATTATTCAAACATTTTTACTAGAATTATTAGCAAGTACATCTTTCATATGACTTTTAATTAAGCCTTTAAGGACTATATATTACCTTCCCAATCCAAAAGATCACCTGAATAAAGTATTCAGTCAACCTTTCAATCCCATGAGATTCATTATTAGATACGCTGTTAATAACTTTACTGCATCATAATTGACTAGTACAGCCTACTTCTCTCTACCTCATTCTCCCTTCCCTTTCTCCTGCTCATGCTATGCCAATTTAACCTCATCTTGGTAAACAACATATGATCTTCATGTGACATAATCTAGATTCAACAACTGGAGCTGGACCGTGTGCAAACCAATAATTATTCTTTATCCTGGCAAGGAGCCTTGCTCTACAATTGTTTGGGGACTAATCAGCATTAAACCTGTGTCAGAAAAGTTGCTGAAAGCAGCCTTAGAGCAAGGCTCGGTAACAGGGCTGTTAGGGAAATTGATTAAGACAAAGCTGGCTAAAATCTATGTGAAGAGTTTTGTTCATGACACTTCTGTGGAAATACCTTGGAAGGAGATAGTAGGAGAAAATAGATACACCAAATGTATTGTACTTCTTTCTGAATACAGGTGACATCTGAATACAGGATGTGTTACTAACTTCAGAAGGTAGCAAATGGGAAAGAAATATTAATAAATCTACATGCATAGCTACCAGGCTGTTGGAGAAAATTATTTTAAGGTATGTTACTTTTGTTTATGTTGCATTTGTTTAACTCTGTGAAGCTGTGTTACTGTGCCTGTCTAAAACACCTGATGATCTAATAAAAAGCTGAATGGCCAATAGCAAGGCAGGAGAAAGGATAGGCAGGGCTGGCAGGCAGAGAGAGTATATAGAGGGAAATCTGGGAGGAGAGATCAGGTAGCCAGAGGAGGAGGAGGACTCCAAGGGCCAGTCACCCAGCTACACAGCAAGCCACAGAGTAAGAGTAAGATTTACAGAAGTAAGAGAACGGGAAAAGCCCAGAGGCAAAAGGTAGACAGGTAAGTTAAGGAAAGCTGGCTAGAAACAAGCCAATCTAAGGCCAGGAATTCATAATTAAGAATAAGCCTCCATGTGTGATTTATGTGGGAGTTGGGTGGCAAGCCCCCCAAAGAGCAAAAACAAATAATACCACCAAGCTACTCTCTGAAGTTAAAAACACTGCATGGCCTTTCCTGGTCATCCTTCCAGTTCAAACAGTACAGCTTTTCTATAGGATGACCCTGGAGGACCAGAAACAGAAGACATACTTAATAAGATCCAGAGTAGATATAAACACCAGCAACTCTGTCTACAACGTACGTTAAAGAACGCACCCAAGGCATTATTACACCTAGGAGGCTAAGGCCGGTCTGGGATCCATGGCAAGACCCTATCTCAAAAAACAAACAAAAAAGACCCCAAGCCCTCTGTTAAAGACAAAATTCCTCAAAATCAAATTATCAAATATTTGGTGAGGTGTTTTTTTTTTTTCCTTACTCACCTGCTAAGTTCAGCCTATACCTTCCAGTATATCACAAAATGATACATTTTGAATGAGAATAAAATACTTAATCTTTCAATGCTATTATCTTAATATATGTCATTAGTAAATTCTAGGCCATCAATATTTCCTAAAATACAACCAGATGTAGGAACTCTCTGTTGACTTTTACATGTTTGCTCACATAATTTCCCATTAAACGACTGGAAAGTGAGTAACTGTGACAGATGTGCATGTACAAATAGAGGTTTGTTTTTTTTTTAAACAGCTTTGTTGAGATATAACTCATATCTTAATATTTACTCCTTTAAAATATACAATTTACTGACTTTAGTATTTTCTCTTTTTTTGAAATTTTAATAATTTTTTTAATTTATGTGCATTGGTGTTTTGTGTGCATGTATGTCTGTGTGAGAGTGTCAGATCTCCTGGAACTGGAATTATAGATAGTTGTGAGCTGCCATGTCGGTGCTGGGAATGGAACTCAGGTCCTCTGGAAGAGCAGCCAGTGTTCTCAATTGTTGAGCCATCTTTCCAGCCCTGATCTTTAGTACTTTTACTAAGTTACACCAACAACTTAATTTTGGAAACATTTTTATCACCCCTAAAAAGAAACATTGTATCCATACAAATATCCCTATTTCCTAGATGATTTTCCTATCTGATTTTGGCCATTTTCAACTAGAATAAGGAAAAATTAGTGTTTAAACAATATGTGAAAAGACTCAAAACATTTTTTGGGAGGGGCAGTGGGTGAGATGGCTCAGTCTCTTGCTGCCAAACCTGAAGACGTGGATTCTATCCCCAAAAGAGAACAGAATTGCACAAGCTGTCCTCTGATTTCCACTTAAACATCATGGCTTGTAGCCCTTGTCACACACTAAATAAAGCATAAGAATAAGGAAATAGCCAGTGGTGGTGGTGCAGGCACATACCTTTGATCCCAGTACTTGGGAGGCAGAAGCAGGTAGATTTCTGTGAGTTCGAGGACAGCCTGATCTACAGAGCTAGTTCCAGGACAACCAAGACTATACAGGGTAACTAAAAACAAAACAAAACAAAATTACGTTTTTCAAATAAACTTCTTTTCTGTCCAATCTTATTCACATACTGAATTGGGAACCTACTGTAGAAATTTATTTTTAAAAGGTTTAGTATCCAATTTCATGCAAATATTATGTGCTGTGTGTTCGTGTAAGTTGTATGCACATGTGTACATGTGGCGGTCAGATGGCACCTCATGTTTTTTTCCCTCTATTGATCTCTATCTTTTTTTAGATTTGAATATTTTATTCAAGTTTTATTTTACATGATGTTGATCACAGCACTTGAAGAAGATATAATTCCACACAAAATGGGAACTCTAAAATGTACCTATTAAACTATTAAAAAATAAGAATGGTGAGAATACAACAGAAGTCCAGTTTATCTCTAGTGTTATCACCACGTGATTACAATCACAAAAACTCTGCCTAGCTCCTGGTTGGAGCTCCAGAAAGCTATTTCATACTCTGGTGCCGTGAAATAACAACAAACCTACAATACAACAAGAAGAGGAATTAAGTCCTGAATTACTGGCTTTATCACATCCCCAAACGACACAACAACACAAAAGAAGTAGCTACCACACCCCGTAGGCTACTTTCACTGTAAACAGGTAAAGGTGACTAGGGTGGGATCAAGGCATGAAAAGCTATTTTTTTCAGATGGGTCTGTCTACATCATCAATCCACAAGTTTTCAGCAGTTCAGAGGTAGGAAACCAAGGCTCAATGCCCAAGAAGTCTGCTGACTCAATACAGATTTACAAAGTACCAAACCATTACCAATTTCCACCTGCAGCTACTCCTAGATTAAAAAAAGAAAACTGGCACCTATATCAGGGCCAAGTTTCCCTCATTTATAATTGAAAGGGTCTTTTTTGAGTTTCTTCTGTTCCTCTGAAATGTTAACACCTTAAAGCTGAATCGTTTTTAAATTTATTCATTTTATTTTGTGTGTGTTTTGCCTGCATACATGTATGTGTACCACATGCATGTGCATTACATGGTGCCCACAGAAGTCGGAAGAGGGTATCTAATCCACCTGGAACTAGAGATAAGATGGTTGTGAACCACCAGGCAGGTGCTGGGAGTTTAATTCAGGTCTTTTGCAAGAGCAACAAATGCTCCTAACTGTTGAACTATCTCCCCAGCCCCAAAGCTGAGTCACCTTTAATCTAGAGGTCTAACATGATATTCAGAAATAGCTTTTTGCTTGTTTGATACAAAGTCTCATGTAGCACAGGCTGGCCTTAAAATTCCTATGTAGCTGGGGATGACCTTGAACTTCTGATCCTTCATCCACCACCTCCCAAATGCTGGGATTAGAGGGGTACATCATAACATCTGGTATGATATTTAGCAATTCTTACATCCCACACATACAATATTAAAAAATATATTAACTTCTGGAGTATCTCTATTTCTTCCTTGTACTTGTGGATCAGCTATAAGCTCTCAGCTACTGTTCCAGTGCCATGCCTTCCTATCTGATGCCAAGCTCCCTGCCATGATGGTCATGGACCACAAGCCCATTAAATGTTTTCTTTTATAAGTTGCTCTCTTAGATATTTTATCAGAGCAATGAAACAAGTAACTAATATACTATCCTATTCTATCAGTCAGTGAATTTACTCCATTCTCTGTTTAAAAGAAAAGAGAAGGGCATCCATGGTTTAAACAAAAAACAAACAAAAAAAATATCAAGTCTTCACAGTAAGGGGTTAAGAGAAGACTTCTGAGGCTAATAAGCTACACTTGGGCATTTGTGAATTGAGGAGGCCCTCTCAATCTATCCTCTGAAGACACTTTTAATTAAATCTTATTAAAGGAGGCAGAAGCAGGAAGATCAGGAGTTTTTGTCTTTGGCCACAAAGCAGGTTCAAGGCCAGTCAGTGCTACCTGGGACTCTATCTTAAAATACCAGACAGGGCCAGGGAGATGGTTCAGTGGGTAAAGACACTCGCATTGCAGGCCTGGTGACCTGGGTTCCACTCCCAGAACCTACACAAAAGTGGAAGGAGAGAAGTGACTCCCCAAAGCTGTCCTCTGACCAGCACATGTGCACCATGGCATGCACAAATGTGCCCCCCCCCACTCTGTAATAATAATAAATACTTTTTTTAAATTCTGAAGGTAACTATATCAACAAATATTTTGAATAAATGACTGCACAGTATTCATTTATGTTTGACATTCCAGTTTTATACGAAGTGTCTGGCCACTCTGACAGTCTTGCCATCCTGCGGCTGACCAATCAGGCTGGAGTTGTTCACTATGGCCAAAAAGCAAGCATCAGCATCGATCTGACACTTGGCTGCTATTTTGAGGTGTTACTGTTTCTTGCTCTCCAAGGGAGACTGACGACACTATCCAACTTCTTGTTCATTTCTGTGTAAATGGAGACACCAAACTTTGTCCGGAAGTTCATATTAATGTGAGGCTAGAATTCTTCTGTCTTGTAGCCAACTGCAAAGTTGCTCTGGATCATCTGAGACTTTATACTCCTAAAACTCATCTAGCAGCCAGACAGGCAGCCTTCATAGCCCAGCACCAGAGTGCCCCAGACAGAGGCTTGCTGATGTCAGAGTCCACACTATAGGTCAAGGTGATGTACTCCCTCTTGCACCCTGTCTTGATTTAAGCATTTTTCTCCCACTGTTAGGTGAAAAGGATAAATTGGTTATCTTCAGTCCAGAGGTAGACTGGTCTTCCACAGTGATCTCAATGCCCTACAGTGTTTTCTCTGTAAACATCAGGCTGTACTAATCTACCTGTACTTGGTTTCCAGACTGTTGTTCACTTTGGTGATCTCAGTGTGATCATCTAAGCCTGAGCTGGCAAACCTCAGTCCATTCTGATTTTCTTTTTAAAAACTGTGTGTGTGTATAATGTGCTTAAGAGATGGCTCAGCAGATAAGAGCATGAGCTGCTCTTCCAGAGGACCCAGGTTCAATTCCCAGCACCACATGGAGCTCACAACTGTCTATAACCCCAGTTCCAGGGGATCTGTGCTCTCTTCTGGCCTCTGTAGGCATCAGGCACATAAACGATGCCCAGATATACACATTAAAATTTAATTAATTAATATTTTAGAATACAAAACTTGCAAATGGCAGAACTAGAATCTGATCTCAGGCACTGTCATCTCCAGGACCCACATTTACAACTATTATGCTAAACTGTTTATTTTAAATGGCTTCAGTTTAGAAGGTAAGAAGATAGAGGGCTGAAGAGATGGCTCAGTGGTTAAGATCCTGTATTACTTTTCCAGAAGATCTGAGTTTGGCTCAGAACTAACTGTAACTTCAGCCCCAGAGGATCTGACACCCATTTCTGGCCTCTGTGGACACTTGCACCCATGTAAATACACCCAGAGACATGTAAATAAAAATATTTTAAAAGTAATTAGAAATAAATTAATGCACCTGGACTTTCTTATTATTGCCCAGAAGTCTAAGTGACAAATGTAAGTGGCTAATCATCCATAGATTAAAAAGTATGTATATTTTAAACCACAGAGTTACTCACTGAGGGCCAGATTTATTATTATTTATATATTCTTTTCTTGTAGTGCTAGGGATCACCTTGTATATACTAGGCAAAGTGAAAAGGAGTGTTATTTAATGATCAGAAGAGATTCATTTAGAGATGTTTAAGTATTTTACATACCTTAAAGCATAATAAACTATGGTGATTACTTGGATCATTGTTTCCCATTCTCAAAAACTATGTTATTTACTTTGCTCCACGGCTTAGTTTGCCAAAAGAAACGAGACATCCAAACTTTTCCTTGAGTGTCTACTTTTTAATCGATTGTATCCGAAGCAACATGGAAACAAAACAAGGACAACCTACTGCAAATCCACAGCAGTCGCCGGAAGATGAGAACACTAAGAATCTAATGGAAACAAGGCAGGGACTGTGGGAGCCCATTAATATTTCAGAAGAATAATGAAAAAGTATGCCAGACGGGTTCACTTGCAGCTGACTAGCAACTAAATTTCTGACCAAAGCCAAATGCTTTCCTTTCATAATTTATCAAGCATTTCCCAGTCCCCGCCCCACTACTATTATCCTATTCTTTTTATTTCTCCTTTTCATTTTTAAAGACCATCACTTTTCTTTCCAGTAAGATCATTATAAACTATAAAGCAAGAAAGCCCACGCCTAATTGCTCTTTAAAACATGAGAACCCAGATGTCTTCACAAAAGCAGAAGTGGACAAAGGAAGTGCTAGGAAAGCTTGGTTAGGTTAAGGGGGACCCAGGGACCTCCCTGGAGGGGAAATGGAATAGATTTTGCAGGTGGACTGGTTTGATTTTCAGGATTGAACTCCACACTTTATTCATGCTAAGCACAAGTTTGTATCTATAGCATATTTGAGAGTGCTAAATTTTGGAATAATCTGACAAGGTAATAGTAAACTAATAAAAGAAAGCAACCCTATTGACAAGTTTGTTTGTTCAAGTTTTTTTCTTTTCTTTTTTTTCTTTTTTTAAGCCCAGGCTGGCCTTGAACTTAGAGCAACCCATCATCCTTAGAGTACTTTGATTATAGGCATACAACACCACATCCAGATGACAAGTTTATTTATAATGCAGATGTTAAAAGAAAGAACATCCTAAGATTTCTAAATTTAAAAAAAAAAAATGGAATAGTCCACTTTCAGTAACTGGTTGGTTTCTCAAAATCTACGTGTTAACCTAACTTTAGAAACTTTAAAAGCGGGGCTGGGGGCTACAGCATGTGGCAGAGCAACTGCCTAGCACTGCAGAGATCCTCAGGCCCATCGCCAGAACTGCCTAAGACCAAGGATCCTTGACTGCATAGAGTTCAAGGCCAGCCTGGGCTCTGTTAACTCACTTTTAAAAAAAAAGTTCAAATAGCCTGTCCAGATGGATCCCTCTGCTTCTGGAAGCAAGGATGCCAGGCTATGCTGTTGTCTTGTGCTTCAGTCCCACACGCTACTGGCTCTGTCCTGCCACAAGCTCTAGTATCAAGATCTGGGACCCGGAGGACAAGATCACAGTAGATAACTGAAGCAAGTTGTTGCCAGCACCAGCAGCAAGGCAGAGCCACCCCAGTGCACCTCTCTGGCCTAGTCTGCTGATGGCCAGACCCTGATGGCTACACAGACAACCTGGTGAAAATGTAGAGGTGACTACTGTCACCCACTAAAAGTTTATAACAGATTTTAGAAATAAAAACTGTCTTTCTGGAAAAAAAAAAAAAAAAAAAAAAGCTCAAAGCTAGGAAGATGCACTTAAGATCAATAATATGTCACAGTATACAAAAATATCCATGGCAATATAAACAATAAACAAGAATGTGGTAAGTACTTCTGAAGGAAATAAGTAAATGGCTAGAGACTGATATGAGATTTGTTTTGCTTTGTTTTATTGAAACAGAGTCCCTGCTGGGTAGCCCCTGCTGAGTTTGCAGTTATTGAGTAGCACAGGCTAGCCTGGAACTCAAAATCCTCCTGCCTTCATCTTCTGAGTGCTGCAAATATGGTCATACCCCATCATGCCTGGGCTGCCAATTACAACAGCCAGAGTTCAATCCCTCACATGTTTGGTGGAAGCAAAGGATTGATTCCAGAAAGTTATCCTTTGACCTCAACACTTGAACACAAGCACACTGCATAACCACACACACACACACAAGTTGTCAGTAAAGTGGTCACAACCTCACAACCTTAGGAACTTTCTTTTGGATGTCTACATAAGAGTTCTAAGAACACTTTAAATCCCATGAAAGAACCTGAGGTATACTCCATCAACTATGATAATGAAAATATAGCTAACTTTTCATGAACAATTATATCCTACTGAACTCCATACTAAGTACTACTAAGTATTTAATTACCAACCAACAGTAAGTATTTAATCAAATTCTTCCACACAGATAACTAGACATTCTTCTAGAGTAGTTCCAGATGGTCTAGGCATTAGAAATGTCAGTGCAAGCATCTGACACCATCTGAACTGGTTATAGATGGGTATGTTATATAAACTCAGTATTATGGTTCCCTGACTTATGGACACAGAACACAAATGTATTCCAAACAAACTATTTTAAGGTCTGCCATAAAAACATCTGTGCACTCTAACTACAAACTAAAGTTTGCAAAACAAAGTTAAAACAAAACAAATTATTTACTAATTAATAGTTAACACATTTTTAACTCAAAAATAAGTCTCAGCTTGTAATGAGTAGTTTCCATAATTTTAAGTATGGTATCTTTATACTTCATCTTCAAAGCAGACTTAAATGAGTAAACATATATATATATATATATATATATATATATATATATTTTGTTTGTTTCCTTAACAAAAAAGAAGGAAGAGGGGAGGAGCAAAGAAAAAAATTTAAATGCACAAAGGTAGGTGTGACAACAAGGATAAAAAAATACCAGAAATTATCTGGGTCTGAACTTTAAAATCAAATTTTCACCAGGCCTAGTGGTGCTTGCCTTTAATCTGAGTGCTAGGGAAGCAGAGGAGAGCAGGTTTCTGTGTTCAAGGTCAGACTGGTCCACATCGAGCTTTAGGCCTGCCAGGGATACACAGTGAGACTCTGTCTCAAGAAACAAACAAACAAACAAACAAACAATATTTTTTGTGTTTTGTGTCCCCAAAATATTGTGCACCCTAATAAACTTATCTGAGTCAGAGAACAGAATAGCCACTAGATATAGAGGCCAGAAAATAGTGGCACACATGCCTTTAATCCTAGCATTCCAGAGGTAGAGATCTGCCTGGATCTCTGTGAGTTCAAGGCCACACTGGAAACAGCTAGGCATAGTGACTCACACCTTTAATCCCAGGAACTGATGGCAGAAAGGTATTTAAGGCATGAGGACGAGGAACTAGATGCTGGTTAAGCTTTTAGGTTTTTGAGCAACAGTTCAGCTGAGATCTATTTGGATGAGAACTCAGAGGCATCCAGTCTGAGGAAACGGGATCAGCTGAGGAACTGGTGAGGTGAGGTGGCTGTGGCTTGTTCTGCTTCTCTGGTCTTCCAGCGTTCACCCCAATACCTCGCTCCAGGTTTGTTTTTATTGATAAGACTTTTTAAGATTCATGCTACAAACAAAAGTTTTTTTAATTAAAATAAAATTCTAGGATCTGGAGAGATGACTCACTGGATGCTTTTGTAGAAGACCCATGTTCAGTTCTCATCACCCATGTAACAGCTTAACAACCACTGTAACCCCAGTTCCGGGGACCCAGTGCTCTTTTCTAGCCTCCTTGGGCACCAGACACAACACACATGGTACATATACATACATGCAGGCAAAACCACATATACACATAAAATAAAATCTTAAAAAAATCAAATTCTAGGTCTGCCACTTGCTTTTATATATATATATATAATATAAATATAAATATATATATAAATATAATATAAATATAAATATAAATAAACACAGTTAACCAATACTATTAAGACAAATGTGGAGAAAATGATTCTAATTCTCACTGTT
>CABHPP010123578.1:330-44995 GCA_902168425.1 Peromyscus attwateri
AGGAAGGAAGGAAGGAAGGAAGGAAGGAAGGAAGGAAGGAAGGAAGGAAGGAAGGAAAAGAAAACAAAACCAAAAAGACAAAAACACCAAACCTGAGCATGAGTTTTGCCCTGGAAGGTGGTCACTCCAATAGTGAAAACTCATTTTTCCCTCTCATATCAGGTATCTATTATAAATAGGAGTGGAACATTGTGCCCATGCTGGGATTTTTGTCTGGTTTGAACATGTACAGGACTTGTTCATGTGGTCACAGTCTCTGTGACTTCACATGTGCATCCACATTGTTGTGTCTGGAAGATGTATTTTCTTGACATCATACACCACCTCTGGCTCTTACATAGACTTGTAACCACCTGTAGCTCTAGTCCAAGGGAATCCAATGATGCCCTTTTCTGTCCTCCTCAGACAACAAGGATACATATATACAAAACACCCATACTCATATGAATAAATAAATCTCAATAATAATATTAATAATAATGATAATAATAGTAATGGCATGTAAAAATTATTTTGCCTACTTAGTATACAAAGGAAATAGATTGTAATATAAGCCTAAAAACTGTTACAGAATAAATAAAATCATAGTTGAAAGTGTAGTTTACTTAAATTATTTTTATGTAAAATATGTAACAACTTTAGTAAAACTGGACCTGCTTGGACTGAATCTACCAGGTTGATCTCAATCCTTGGGCGAGTCTTTGCCCTGGAGAAGATGGGAATGGGGGGTGGGCTGGGGGGAAGGGGAGGGGGGCGGGAAGGGGGAGAACAAGGGAATCCGTGGTTGATATGTAGAATTAAATTATATTGTAAAATAAAATTTAAAAAAATATGTAACAACTTGCTTATGAATGGATTGAAAAATACATTCAACTTTTAAAAGACAAAATTCACAAATTGAATTAAAATTTTGTTTTGTATACATATTGTGATAGGCCCTTGAAATACTAAGACAATATGTTTGCTTCTAAAGTCAATGAAAAACAGTCTACATGAGGAACAAGGGGATAAGGAAAGTATGTGCAGATTTCAAGTTGTTTACTTTAAAATGTTTTCTTTTAAAAAAAAGCATATTTGGTTTGAATGCTAATGGTCCCAAACACTTACCCATTAAGAGTAGATTTGAATTTCAAAAAGCAAAAGTCATTCCAAGTTTACAGAATGTGAATTATTAGGCCAGGTAATATACAGTCAGCATAATTTATAGTCAAGGACCTATTTTCCTTATGTAGATAAAATTATTCCAAAAATTAGTTTTAGTGGGCAAATTCCAGAATTATTAAATAATTTTGGCAGCAATGAAAGAAAGTATTCTCAGAGAAACTTTGGAATTGCATGGTTCAAACACTTAAGCTGCTAGAATGGTTTAGTAAGTGGACATTGATTTATCATTTTAATTTCATTTGTATTATACCTACAATGAAAATTATTATCATTGCTTTTATTATTTCTGAATAAATCAGTTTATATGTGCATTTTATGGAAGACTCTCAGCAGTATGCGCATTTCAAGAAAGTATAACTTTACTCATTACAAGTCCAACTGAACCTATTTCTATATTTGCCTCTGTTTCTAAAAGACATATCTAAACGGCAAAATTGTTCTGCCTCACTGTGCAATGCATAGTAGACACTTTTCATTTTGCATACCAATGTACTCACTGGTATCTCATATGCAAAGTCATGTTTGAGTGTTGGCTAAGGAAATTTTCACAAAAATCATACTAAAAATTTACCATTCCTTCTCAAATAATTCTACATTCATTTTTTCTAGGATAATTTATAAATAATGAGAAATTCTTGAGGACATTTTCTTTCTCCCTACATAATCCTTTTGGCTTACTGTGGCTGAGCAACAGCTCTTTCTCATTTTTCCTTAGCTAGGCTAAACTCCACACAAACATACAGGTGTTGATTCACACTTTTCCAATTCGAAGCACTTCAGAGCTCTGTTACCATTTTCAGCAAGATAAGATCTTCGTTTTTACATGAACCCTTCAAAAGAGCTTTCAATCATTATTTTATTATTTCTTGTTTTTTATTAATATGTGTACTAATTGATGCATTTATTTATTTTCACTTTTTTTCATCTGGGTTCAATTTAATGATGCTGGAAATATATGACATCTAAGCTCTAAATTCTATCTCACACATGTCCAGGAGGGAAGGTAATGAAGTACATGTATATAACAAGGTAACATATATAGTAATTATTAAAGTTGATGTGTGGAATGTAGGTATTTTGTTTCAGAAAAGAAAAATATCAGTTTTTATAAATTGTTGAAGTACATTTTGTCGAGATGGAATAAGAAAAAATAAATTAGCTGTGTTATTTGAAATTGTTTAAAAATACATGTGCCTGTGAGTGTGTGTGTATACATGCATGATAATGGAACACTTAAGAGCATAAGATAACAGGCAACAAAGGGAATCATATATAAGAACAGAGAAGCTACCAGAATAAGTGCTGTGAGTGCTCCACCTTAGATACTGAAAAATTCTAAACTGATATACACATTTGAGAAGACCAAAAGGAGACTATAAATATTGTCAATATGAGTATAGAAACTTTGATTCTGGACCAAAAAAATGAGTATAAAGGCCAGGATAGAATACTAGAAAAGAGGGAGTCCACACAGAGAAGAACTCGGGAGATAATCAAAATCCTTTTGGGGTATTCACCTGAATCCTGATCAATAGAAAACATGAAGGCATGGGGAAAAGCAACCCAAAAGGATTAGAGAAAATAACTCTCAAAATTTTTATAGAGCTAGAAATCACTCATGTTCTTGCCAGGCAAAATACAAAATCTCAGAAATCACAGGCATCAAGCAGAGTACTCAGCAGGATTTTGCATCCCTTATGAGGCAAAATCAGCCATTGACAAAAGGCTGTTCTAGTCTTATATATCAATGATTGATATCAGTACAAGAGGGATGAAAACAGAAATAATTTATGCGTGGTTTAGAAAACAGCTGAAGGACGTTTGTGAGTGTCTTTGTCACTTCAGACTGTGCCTTAGGTCAGTTCGTGTTTTTGTAACAGAATACTACCAAATGAGAGAGAATAAATGTATTTTTCGTGTTCTGGAGACTGAAAGTCAAAATTTATAAAACTTAATATATATAGTGAAGTCCCTTCATGATGAATCATATCGTGGCAAAGCTATCACAAGGTAAATAAACATGCAAGAGAGATAGGACCAAGAGGGAGAAATAGTCATTTTTATAGCTAGAATAATCTCCTTAGAATTAAATTAACAAATCTCTAGATAGAAAGATTGATCTATTAATTGTCCTGCTTCTCAACAATATTCAAATAGCACTTGAATATCAAATCAGTTTTGAAGGATGCAGTTAAATACTAGCAGATTGCTATAACAAAACTACATTACTGAGTGTCAAAATCAATTTCTCACCTGTCCCAATTTCTTTCTCATAGTCTAGAACTTTGGAAGGCTGAGATCTAGGTGCCAATATGTGCTATTTCTTTTCTGTTTTCTTTTTTCCCTTTTACTGAAAATAGGGGAATTTACTCATACGATATGTCCTGATTATAGTTTTCTCTCTCTCTACTCCTCCTAGTTCCTCCTCATCTTCCCTCACCTCCAGATCCACTCCATTTCTGTCTCTCACTAGAAAACAACAGGCTTATAAGAGATAATAACCAAACATGACAAAATAAAATATAATAAGATAAAATAAGAACCATCACATCAAGGCTGGAGAAGGCAACCCAACAGAAGTAAATGAGTGCCAAGAGCATGCATGAGAGTCAAAAACCCACTTGTTCACACACTCGGAAGTCCCACAAAATACTAAGCTAAAAGCTATAGTATATATACAGACAACCTGGTGCAGACCTGTGTGCTGTGGGATGTTCTGTATGGCAAATGTGTTGCTATGATTGGTCAATGAATAAAACACTGATTGGCCAGTGGCTAGGCAGGAAGTATAGCCGGGACTAACAGAGAGGAGAAAAGAAAGAACAGGAAGGCAGAAGGAGTCACTGCCAGCCACCGTCAGGACAAGCAGCATGTAAAGATGCCGGTAAGCCACGAGCCATGTGACAAGGTATAGATTTATGGAAATGGATTAATTTAAGCTATAAGAACAGTTAGTAAGAAGCCTGCCATGGCCATACAGTTTGTAAGCAATATAAGTCTCTGTGTTTACTTGGTTGGGTCTGAGCGGCCGTGGGACTGGCAGGTGAGAGAGATTTGTCCTGACTGTGGACCAGGCAGGAAAACTTAAGCTACACCTGTGTGTGCCCTATGATTGATGCTTCAGTTTCTGTGAGTTCATATGAACCTTGCTCAATTGAGTCAGACAGCCTTGTTCTCCTGGAGTCCTCCATTTCCTCTGGCTCTTACATTCTTTCTACCTCCTCTTCCACAGGGTTCCCTGAGCTCTGAAGGGAGGGATTTGATGGAGAGATCCCATTTAGAGTGATGTGTTCCAAGGATGCTCTCTCCACCTAATGTCTGTCTGTGGGTCTCTTCATCTTTTCCCACCTGCTATATGCAGAAGCTTTTCTGATGATCACTGAATAAGGCACTGATCTATGAGTATAGCAGAGTATCATTAGGAGTCACTTTATTGATACTACTTTTTAGAACAGTACTGTTTGCTTTTACCCTAGATCTCTGAGCTATGTAGTCTCTGATTTTTGGTCACTCGGTGTCAGACATGGGTTCCTTTTCATGAAGTGGGCCTTAATTCAAATCAGATATTTGTTGGTTACTCTGACAAAAATCTGTGACACTACTGGTCTAGGATATATTTCAAGGAGGACAGATTGGAGGACAAAGGTTTTATGGCTGGGTTGGTGTTTCTTTTTTGCTAGCCTGAAAGTACCTTCCTGAAACAAAGACACTAGAACATAGGGGTGAAGGCTCCATGTAGGTACGGCTCAACATCTCCTTATTCAATAAGTTGTGTGGATGCTGTCCCCAACAATGGGACCCCACTGTCAGTTTTCTGTTGCTGAAGTCAGATCCTGAGTGGATCGGAAAGAACACCCACTATACTGTGTGGGAGGACAGCTCATTTATTAGGAGGGGGAAGGGGACTGTTATACCCCAGGGAGAATGGCCAGTTGGATCCATGTGGTGGTATGTTATTAGTTGGGACAAGAAGATCAAGAGTGCTTCATTTGCATACTCAGGAGCAGCCGGGGAAGGGGAAGGAAACTTATAAGGCCATATAGAAAAGAAGGGAAGTTCATCCTGGGATGGTTCAGCCACCAGGTTAACTGTAACCTGTCCTCATAGCCCTGGAAACATATAAACTTATCAGTTGCTACATGCGCCAGGGCATGTCCACACACGGAGAAGCCTATCCGCTGGGGACTGTTGGTGCCTGAGCAATGTGGGGCAGCAGCCAAACTCGTGCCACTCTCAGGATGAGAGAGCCAGGGTTTTTAGGCATGCTTCAACCTCTTCTTAGCATCAAGCCAGCCCTAAAACAACCCACTATCTTAGCAACAGCCTTGGTTGTTTGGAGATTTTCATTGGACCCACTTGGCCAACCACTAAATTGAATGCAACCCAGCCTTGGTAGTGGAAGACTCATTGATACCAAGAGACAGACAACTGGGACTCCATATCCACTCTAATTTGTAGACCTCATTAGTACCTCCCTCATATAATTTAGCAAGTTTCCACTGCTCTAGGTTTCCATATCATTCCTCAAATGCCTCTCAATTTCAGATGTCTCGCCTTGCATTCCATCCCTCAACCTTATCTCCCCAACCTCTTCCACCTGATCCTCCCATTCCCATCCCCACCTGTGCCCAGTCCAACTATGAAATCTATTCGATTTCCCCCTCCAAGAGAGACCCATATGTCCTCATGCAGGAAATCATGGAGTTGGCCTGGTCTAGCTGCCTTGGGAGATATGTGTCATAGTGTTTTTAAGGTTTTAGCCTTAATCTTTATTCTACTACCCATTATAAATTCCAAAGCATATATATATATATATATATATATATATATATATAAATTCATTAACAACTTTTTAGTAATAAAAAAACTACAAAGGAAATTCTCAGGGTCAAGCATTCTGATAAAAGTCACACTTAGCAAAGACTTGGTCAGCTTAATTAGTGACTGACAACAGCTGTAGGTTGTAAAAAGTTCTGGTTCATCTCTTAAAGAGATAACTACAAGGGTACAAGGGAAAAAACTAAACCAATGAGAGATTTAAGGAAAAGGCAAAGAATAAATGCGCTATTTTATGTGATTAATAATATCTGGACATGGTTAATCAGTTAACAGCCTATTTCTGTTAATCACCTGAATCTCAGGACCTAAACATAGTCTACTGAGCCTAAAATCTTGCAATAATAATTGGTGTAGAAATAAATACAAAGTGTTAATTGTTTTTTGAATCAGAATGGGGAGGTGCTGGTGGAGGAAGCTTGGGGCAACATAGATGCTATTGATCGTTTGAAGGACTAAGATATACCAAGGTCAGACACCTGCACTATCACTTCTAGTTCACTATAATTCTTCTGAAGGGCTTTGATACAACAAGGCCAGGCACCTGCAATTTTTCTCTGTGAAAATTCCATGAGGACACCATGTTTGGCTAATTTTGCCTTGTCAATGGCTAAGGATGGAGAACAAGACCTCTAAGTGTTTATAGTTCACATGGAACAATAGACCTAGTTATGAAGCATATTTTAGTATGTTTCTATTCATAAAAATTGTACAGTTAAATAATAAACCATGTTCTTCACTATCCACAATTGTATGTGCCCATAAGACTGAGATGTAATCATGAGATTACATGCACACATTACATGGAAATGGGGAGATGTCAAAGCTGCTCTTAAGGTAGGAATGCAGTTCTTAGGGAAGAAACAAAGTGACACATGAGAGAAATACAGACAAGAAGGAACTGGTCATTTATAGTCAGTGACCTCATGGCCTTGCCAGATGGAGCTTCCCATCAAAGAGTCATTCATTTGGTGGGTTGACATATGAACACCAGTTATCACCTGCTGTATACTTTCTTGGTCATTGATAGTATAAAATGTCTGATTGCTTGAAATAAACTTGTCTCAGCTTCAATCTTGCTGAGATCTATCCACCCAGGCTAATTCATATGAGAAAAACATGATTCAGTAAGGACTATCTCTTAAAATACTCCTAGTTCCTTCCTCTGTACCTAATATCTCTGGATCCATGGATTGTAGGTTGGTTGTCATTAATTTAATGGCTAATATCCACTTATAAGTGAAGACATACCATGTTTATCTTTCTGAGTCTGGGTAAACTCACTCGAGAAATTTTTTTTTTCTAGTTCCATCCATTCTCCCACCAATTTCATGATGTCATTTTTTTAATGGGTGAGGAATACCCCATTGTATAAATGTATTAAAATGGCTATACTAGCTTGTTTCCTTTGTCCATTTGCTTGTAATATCTTTTTCCAACCCTTTAAACTGATAAAATGTCTATTCTTGATGCTGAGGTGTGTTTCTTGGATTCGGCAGAAAGTTGGGTCGTGTATTCACATCTATTCTGTTAGTCTATATCCTTTTATTGGATAATGGAGACCATTGATATTGAGAGATGCCAATGACCAATGACTGTTGATTCCTGTTATTTTGTTGTTGGTGGTGGGGCTGGTAGTGGTGGTTGTGTGTGTGAGTGTGTGTGTGTGTGTGTGTGTGTGTGTGTGTGTGTGTGTGTGCATGTGTGTGTGTGCATGTGTGTGTGTGTGTGTTTCCATTCCTTTGTTTTTTATTGGTCTGAGATTTATTTCCTGAATTCTCTTGGATGTAGTTAATCTTCTTAGGTTGGAGTTTTTCTTCCAGCATGTTCTGTTGAGCTGTATTTGTAGAATGATACTGTTTAAGTTTTACTTTATCATGAATATCTTATTTTTCCACCTATACTAATTGAAAATTCTGCTTGCTGTAATAGTATGGGCTGGCACTTATGGTTTCTTAGAGGCTGGAAGACATCTGTCCAGGCCTTTCTGGCTATCAGAATCTTCATTGAAAAGTCAGGTATAAGTATAGTAGATCTGACTTTTTATGTTAGTTGATCTTTTTCCCTTGCAGCTTTTAACATTCTTTCTTTGTTCTTCATGTTTAATATTTTGATTATTATGTGATGAAGGGATATTCTTTTCTGGTTCAAACCATTTGGTGTTCTGTAAGCTTCTTGTACCTTAATAGGCATCTCCTTCTTTGGGTCAGAAAATTTTCTTCTATGATTTTCTTGAAAAAATTTTCTGGGACTTTGAACTCTGTTTCTTCTTCTATTCTTATTATTCTTAGGTTTGATATTTTCATAGTGTCCAAGATTTCTTGGATGTTTTATGCCAGGAGTTTGTTGTTGTTGTTTTAGATTTAGATTTAACATTTTCTTTGATCTATGTATCCATTGCTTTTATTGTGTCTTCAAAGCCTGAGAATCCCTCTTCCATCTCTTGCATTCTGCCTCTGAAGTTCCTGTTGGAATTCATGTTTTTTTTAATTTCCAGAACTCCTGCAGTTTGAGTTTTCTATTGATTCTATTTCTAATTCCACATCTTAAACAGTTTTACTTATTTTTTATACTGTTTGTTTATGTCATCCTGCATTTCTTTGAGGGATTTATTAATTTCTTCTTTAAGGACCCCGTCATATTCCTAAAAGTTGTTTTAAGTTTTTTTTTTGTGTGTGTGTGTGCTTCAGTTATGTTGAAATATCCAGTACTTTCTGTGGTAAGATAGATGGTTCTAGTGGAGACATTTTGCCCCGACTGTTATTGATTGTGTTTTTAAGCTGGCCTCTAGGCTTCTGGGTTTGGCATAATTAAAGTCCTAGGTGCTGATTTCTGGATTTGTCTTTGTTGGGTGCGTGATTTGCTCTTTGGTTTCTGTTTCCTCCCTACATTTTTAGATGATGTGATGGCTGTGTGTTGTCTGTTTTCCTGACCTGTTCAACCTGTGTTCACAGGGAATTCATGTTTGTTTTGGATGCTGGGATAATGTGATGAGTTGGGGGAAGGATGCTTTGGGGGAGTTCTTTGTGATCCTTTGGGGATGGGTTCAGAGAAAAAAGAAAGACCACAGTATGTTTTCTGCTCCAGATCTGGGGATGAGACTGGGGATGGGTAGGTCTGGAGAAGCAGAAGAAGCCTCTTTGTCACCCTGGTAGGGAGTGCCTGCTGTGGTTGTAGTCTAGAACAAAGCAATCAATTGGAGAAGGGATGTAAGGAGGGGAAGATCTGTGAGATCCACTGGAGATGGGAACAGAGTGGCAGAGAAGGCTCCCACAGTTGTTCTGCTGCAGAGCTGGGGATGAGACTGGGGGACTGGATTGGGAGAACAGAGAGAAAAGAGATCTGCAGACAGCCTACTTGGCTTTCTGGCAGGTGTGGCCTGTGTTTTAGCAGGGGACACCTGCTGAAGTTGGGGGCTGAATAAAGCAACAAATAGGAGGAGTGAAGTTAGGAGGTGATGCTTTGTTGGATCCATAGGAATTGTGGGCAAGAGGGGAAGGAAGGCTGCAGCTGGTGTTCTGTTGTAGGCTGGGGATGAGTCTGGGGGATTGGATTTGGAGGGGAGGAGGGAGTTGTGATGGTCTTCAGTTAGCTTACCTGTTTCCCTGGCATGCTCATCTTGTATGTTCCCAGTCAAGCCTACTGGTATTAGAGGCTGGGATAATGTGATAAGTTGCAGATAGGAAGATTGGGAGAGAAGTTATTTGTGATCCTTTGTAGATGGAGTCACAGAGGAAAGAGAGAGTGCAGGAGGTTTTCTGCTACAGAGCTGGGGATAAGACTGGGAGAAATGGATCTGCTGAAGCAGAATGAGAGTTATGGATCTGCAGGCAGCCTACTTGGATTTTGGCCAGTGTAGCCTGTGAGTGAGCTTGTGGTGCCCGATGGAGTTGGGGGCTGAGATAAAGTGATGAGTTGGAGGAAGGAGGTTAGGAGGGTAAGATCTGTAGGATCCACAGGATATGGGAACGGGGTTGGGGTGGGGAGGGGGCTGGGAAGGCTGCCACAGGTGTTCTGCTGTAGAGTTGGGGATGAGACTGAACATGGGCTGTTTCAAGTAAGAATTCTCTGTTTGATGTCCTCACATGACCAAGATAGAAGAAATAAGGTTTTTCATATCTTTTTTAAAAGAACAGTAGTAACATTATGACGTCTTAACCCTCATTATTCCAAGACATCCCCGCCTCTACGTATTGTCACATCAAGGATAAATGTTTGAATTTTGAATATTTAGAGAAAATATTGTTTTAGCAACTTGAACACAAAAGCATATGGCATCCAGAATGAGGAAAATGACCTATATTTTGAAACCAATTATAATTTTAAATTTCAAGTATTCAATGATGTAAGAAATATGTCAACAGAAAAGTGTATTGATTACAACTAAGAAGAAATGACACAGGTGATGAAATTTTTAGTCAATATAGTCAAGATATGAGCTCACAAAAATACTAAAAATAGTCACTATGTGATCCAGCTATACCACTCCTGGGAATATATCTAAAAGAATGTGTCAGTATGCTACAGAGATAAGTGCACACTCACATTCATTCTACCACTACTTATAATGTTCAAGTTACAGGATCATCCATCAACACATGAATGAGTAGAGAAAATGTGGGACACATAAAAAATGGAGTTTTATTCAGTCATACACATAATGAGTCATTCATAGAAAACTGTATGGAATTGAAAATCCTCATAGGAAGCCAAAGCTCAGACTTAGGAGGACAAACAATAGAAGGGTACTGGTGGGAAGAAGGAAGGGCAAGTAAAGTGGGTAATGCAGAAGGGTGAATCTCCTCAAATTATATGATATTCTTTCAGGAAAAGGTCACAGTGGAACTCAACTTGCACAGTGAATATACACTAATATTAACTTTTAAAATGTGGCTAGAATGACTGTGGTTAAAGTGCATGAAGATTTAAGACTGAATTGAGAGTGAGGGAAAATTAGTGAAATTGCACTTGAAATCATATCAACAGAATGTATCAAGATAATATAAAATAAGTATTATTGGATATTAAAAAACAATTTAGTCTTTGAAGTTAAAGTAATGAATTATAGTATTTTTCATATCAATCTTGACTCTGTGTATACATGTTGACATACTCACACACACATTTATTTGTGAACATGTATCACAAAAAAACCTGAAAAAAAAGTCAATTAAGACTACAAAACAATAGAAAATATACGCTGTATAAATTCTTTAGTAATTTAGAATCTTGGTTACGTAATGGCAAAAATATGTCTTAATAGTTTTCTTTCTCTGAATAAAACAAAGAACAGAACGTTGTACCCAAAATAAGTTAATATATTTGAAGTATCAAACAATAAAGCAGTTGTCATTAACTTTACTTCAATGAAGCAAAGAAAAACACAATCACAATTATGAGGATAGGAAAAATAGAAACAAAAAATTAAAATGGAAAATTTAAAACCAAATGAATAATGGAATTTTTGATGAAATATTTTATTTATTTATCAGGCAGATATAAGAAAAATGCCAAGTAAAAATTGAACATCCATGCCAATAACAATTATATATATAGAATTATAAATATATAATATAAAATTTATAACATATATAAATAATATAAAAAAGTTGGAAATAAAGACAGAAAGACATGTAGTTTAACCTGAGGTAATATCATTGTAATTACAGAAGATAAATGAATAAGGTATAACAATCCTAAAGTTTTCTACATTTCATTAAAAATAAAAATTTGTAAACATGAAATGTATAAAGAACACAAAACTGATTTAAGAAGATGTAGTGAAAACAGCCAATCTTGAAATCATAAAACAGTCAATCTACTCATATCCTTGGGATTCAGCCTTGTGATGTGGACCCAGGGCTTTCCTAGTTTTTCATTGCTATCCCATGTCAGCCCATCCTACTAGCCCCATCCATTCCTTTGTGACTTCCCACTGACCCAAAAAACTGTCTTCTACTGGGTTCTCCAGACTCTCCACACATGGCTGGGATGCAGGTTGAACAGTAGTACCCTCCTTTGCCTCCTCCATTTTCTTCTCTCTAGGGTACTCCTACTCTGGTGTGAACCTAACGAAGAAGAAAAATCACTAAATAAATGCAAACTGAAATAAAATTTGAAATGAAAAACTTATCAAGTCAAACAAACAAACATAAAAAGCTCAGAAAGAAGTAGAAATGAGAATTTCAGAGCAATAATCAAGATGAGATTGAAGAAACTGATATCTCAGTCAAAGAAAATCTTGACTCTAAAGGAATCAGGTACAAAACAATTAGTCAACCTAGAACAGTGTGAAAATACTAAATCTACAAATAATAAGTATTGAAGAAGGAAAAGTAATCCAGGCCAAAGGCACAGAAAATATTTTTAACAAAATCATAGAAGAAAAATTCCCCAATCTACATAAGGAAATACCTATCAAGATTAAAGAGACATACAGGACACTAAATAGATAGGGCCAGAAAAGAAACTCTCTGCAACACATATTAATCTAAACACTCAAACATATAGAACAAAGTAAGGGCAATTAAAAGCTTCAAGGGAGAAAAACCAAGTTACATATAAAGCCAGTCTCATAGGAATGACACCTAATTTTTCAATGGAGATTCTGCAAGCCAAAAGAGCCAGAATAAATGTTCTACAAGCTCTGAAAGGCCATAGATGCCAACTCAGACTATACTTATCAAAATTAACAATCATAATCAAAGGACAGAGAAAAGCATTTTATCATAAAAGTATGTTTAAGCAATTTCTGTATACCAATCTTACTATATAGAAGGAAAACATCTGTCTAAAGAGGAGACTAAATACAGCCAAGCAAACACATGGAATAAGAAATCCCGGAACAATTATTCAAAACAAGAAAGAAATGCAAAAACCTATAGACTGAAATTTCTCGGCCCCACCTGAGCAGCAGCCATTTTTATAAAATAATAACCAGAGGCTTAATGTTAATTAAAAACTGTTTGGTCTATGGCTCAGGCTTATTGCTAGTTAGCTCTAACATCTAAAATTAACCCATTTCTATTAATCTATGTATCACCACATGTCTCATGGCTTTACCTATATTCCGTTACACCCTGCTCCCCTGGTGGCCTGCAGCATTTCTGTCGACTCTACCTTTGTTCTCCCTATATCTCTCTTGGATCTCCTGCCTGGCTATAACCTGTCTTGCCATAGGCCAGAGCAGCTTCTTTATTAACCAATGGTAGCAACACATATTCACAGCATACAGAAAGACCATACCACAGCAAAAACTAAAACAACAAAATAAGAGGAATCAATAAACACCAGTCAACGATAACATTCAATATTGACAGGATCAGTTACTCAATAAAAGGATACAGATTAACGGGTTGAATTATGAAGCGGGATCCATTCTGTTGCCTCCAAGAAACACACTTCACCACCAATGACAGACAGTATCTAAGGGTAAAATAATGGATAGTCTGACCAAACAGTTTCAAGAAACTGTGATAGGTATTTTAATACAAAGTAGATTTCAAAATAAAACTAGTCATAAAAATTGGGTAGGCCATGACATATTCATTAAAGAAAAAATACACCAAGAGGATGTGGCAATTCTAAACATTTATTTTCCAAACACAAAGCCATCCAGCTTTGTAGAAGAAACATTACTATGACTAAAGGCATATATTGACCTTAATACAGTGATAGATGGTAACTTCAGTACTCTACTATCACCAATAGACAGGTCATACAACCAAAAACTAAACAGAAGAATGTGTATTTAATAACATCAAAAATCAAGTGGACTTAGCAGACATCTACAGAACATTCCACCCAAACACAAAAAAGCGATAACAACAAAAACTTGCTTTTCAGAAACTCATTGAACTTTCCCAAAACTGACAATATTTTTTTTGTTTGTTTTTTAGAGACAGGGTTTCTCTGTGAAGTTTTGGTGCCTGTCCTGGATCTCGCTCTGTAGACCAGGCTGGCCTAGAACTCACAGAGATCCGCCTGCCTCTGCCTCCTGAGTGCTGGGATTAAAGGCGTGTGCCACCACCACCTGGCTAAAACTGACCATATTTCAGGATAGAAAGCAAGCTTCAACAGAAACAACAACAAAAATGCTAAAAGAATTTCCTGCACTATATTTGACCATCAAAGATTAAAGCTGGGTGTCAATAACAATAGAAACTACAGAAAGTATTCAAACTCATAGAAGCTGAACAACACACTAGTAAATACAAGGTGGGTCAGGACAGAAATCAAGAAATATTTTTTAATTGACTAGTGAACATAAAGAAACAACATACCAAAACCTACGGAACAGAATGAAGGTAGTTCTAAGAGGCAACTTCATTGCACTAAGTGCCTACATCAAAAAAACTGGAGAGATGTCATACAGATAACTTAACAATACACTAGAAATGTATAGAAAAGAAAAAGAAATAACACCCCAAAGAAGTTGACAGAAAGAAATAAACAGACTTGGAGCCGAAATCAATGAAATGGGAAACAACAGAAAACAATACAAATAATCAATAAAACAAACAGTTGGTTCTTAAAAAAGTAACAAGAAATTGAGGAAGACATTAGAGAATGGAAAGATCAATCATGCTCATTGATTGGTTTAATATTATAAAGTGGCCATCCTACCAAAAACAATCTATAGATTCAATGACATCTCTATCAAAATTCTAATTCCTTATAAAAATTATTTTTAAATCTTAATCTTCAAATGGAAACACACACACACACACACACACACACACACACAATGACAACAAAAAATACCAGATAGCTAAAACAATCCTGAATAAAAGAACTGCTGGAGGTATCACTACACCAGATTTCAAGCTGTACTGCAATACTGTGGTAATAAAAACATCATGGTATTGACTAAAAACAGATATGTAATGAAAAAAAAACTAGAACTGAAGACCTAGCTATCACTCCACACACCTACAGACATCTGATATTTTACAAAGAAGTGAAAAATACAAACTGGAGAAAAGACAGCATCTTAAAAAAAAATGATGCTGGTCAAACTGGGTGGTTGCACGCAAAAGAATGAAAATGTATCTGTAACTATCACCCTTCAGAAAACTCAGCTCCATACTGATCAAGGACCTCAATATAAGACCATATATCCTATATCTTACAGAAGAGCAAACATAGAATAGGCTGGAACTCATTGGCACAGGAGAGGACTTTCTGAACAGAATGCATTAAGACATTAGGAACAACAATTAATAAATATGACATCATGAATCTAGATCGCTTCTGTATAGCAAAGGACACAATCATTTAAGCAAAATGCCAAGCCAGTATGAGATACTTTACCAATTATATATCAAATAGAGGGTTATTATCTAGAATACACAAACTAAGAGAACTGAACATCAAAAAAGCAATTAAAAATGGGGTGCAGAACCAGTGAGTTCTCAAAAGATGAAACAAAAAAGACTGAGAAATACTTTTAAATGTTCAACATACTTAGCCATCAAAGAAATGAATATTAAAGCTACTTTGAGATTCCATCTTACTCCAATTAGAATGCCCAAGATTAATGAAAAAAATGACAGCTCATGCTGGCAAGGATGTGGGGAAGGAGAATTACATTTATTGCTGGTGGGACTGTAACCTTGCACAATCACTATGGAAATCAGTGTGGATGTTGCTCAGAAAGATGAAAATAGATCTACCACAAGATCCAGCTATATCACTCTTGTGCATATACCCAAAGGACTCCAAAGACTCTTGCCCATCCATAATCATTACCATCCTATTCAGAAGAACTAGAAACTGAAAATGACCTAAATGCCATCAACTGATGAGTGGATCATAACTTGAGGTAAATTAACACATTAAAATATTGTTCACTTATTTGTTAAAAATGTAATTGTAAAATTTGTGTGCAAATGGCTAGAGTTAGAAATAGTCATTATGAGTAAGGTACCCAAACACAGGAAGACAAACATTTTGTGTTTTCTCTTATATGTGGAATGTGAAAGGGATCAAGACCAGGGTAATTTATGTCTATGCACCTCAGTAATATGGTGAATAATCTTCCCTCCCTTATTTACTTTCTACTGCCCACCTCTCTACTTACTTCTTTCCTTATTCCATCCCTCTATTTTTGTCTTTAAATTATTTTTATGTATAAAATATATGATATATAATATAAAATTTTCCCATGCTTAACACATAGTGTTTGATGAGTTTTGAGGTATGTCCATAAACTTATGACACAATCATAACAATAAAGTTGACAAATATAACCATTATTTACAAAAAATTCCTGGTTATCATCATCAAACTACTAGGGCATATTTATTGAGCAAAATAATGAGTTTTACAATTATATTTTCATATGTATTGTATACTTCGATCATGTTCACCCTCCAATAACACTGTGACATATTCTTCTCTTTTGGGATCCCTTCCTCTTCTCAAATAGTCCCCTTGGAATTTTCATGTATTAAATTTTTAAAATCTAGCTTCCAAAGATGAGGCAATACATACATTATTTGTTATTGTGCTTCTGGTTTATCCTTTCTTGTGTGTCTCTGTTCATTTCTTTGCTTGTATAAGTATGGTTAGGAACAATGAACATGAAGTGTACCCTCTTAACATGTTTAAAGTATACAATATTTCATTGTCAACCATATGTACTATGTAAAAGAATACAGTTCTGGAATGTATTCATTTGATAGAACTGAAATTTTATAATTTCTGAGAGTTATTTTCTTATATTGCTCCCACAACACCAGACAATATCATAATAACTGAAACAAGGCCCCGGACCTCCCATCTGGACAAGAGGCAAGTGTCTGGGCTCAGAACCAGAGAGGCCTGCCCCCAGATCCCATCCGTGGGTACCAGCCATTTGGGGGAAGAACTGCCCAACTTGGCCCCAGGTTCTGGCCATAAGGCAGGATCCCCTCCATCCCCACCAGGAAGGTTCCTCTTCTCCAAGACCCCCAGCAGACCCTGCAATCTCCACGCCCTGCCCCTACACCCATCTGCCCAAGACCTCAGCCACTTCCTGAGACTTAGAGACCAGCCCCCAGCTCCCATCCTGCCCCAGCCCTCTCATCTGGACAAGAGACCTTCCATTTGGACCAGAGAGAGGCTTCCTGAATCTGTCAGCTCTGTCTGGAATAAGAGTGCTGATAAGACCAAGAATGAATCGACAAGGAGATGGGCAGATGTCAAGGCAGAAGTACATACAATAAAATGAAGAGCAATACAGCATCACCAGAACCTAGCCCTCCTCCAACAGCTAGACCTGAACATCACAAAATGGAAGAAACAGAAGAAAACAACCTTATGAATAACATCATGAAGAGGGTAGAGGCTTATATAGAAGAAATCACAAATGAAACTGAAGAAAAGACAAAAAATGAGAAGAACACTATAAAAAACTAGAGGAAAGGACAAATAAAGCAGAAAAAAGCAATAAATCCCTGAAAGAAAATCATGAAAAAGCAATGAAACAGATGAAGGAAACAGTCCAACACCTGAAAAGGGAAATAGAAAAAATGAAGAAGACACAAACAGAGGGAATGCTGGAAATAGAAATTCTGAGTAAATGAATGGGAACTTCAGATGCAAGTATAACCAACAGAATGCAAGAGACGGAAGAGAGGATCTCTGGCGTTGAAGATACGATAGAAGAAGTAGATTCATCAGTCAAAGAAAACACTAAAGCCAACAAAGTCATGACCCAAAATGTCCAAGAAATTTGGGACACCATGAAAAGACCACACCTACAAATAAAAGGGATAGAGGAAGGAGAAGAATACCAACTGAAAGGCACAGAAAATATATTCAACAAGATCATAGAAGAAAACATTCCCAACTTAAAGAAGGAAATGCCTATGAAGATACAAGAAGCCTATAGAACACCAAACAGACTAGACCCCCCCAAAAAAGTCCCCTCGCCACATAATAATTAAGCAACTAAACATACAGAATAAAGAAAGAATATTAAGAGCAGTAAAGGAAAAAGGCCAAGTGACTTGTAAAGACAAACCCATCAGAATAACACCCGATTTCTCAATGGAGACTTTGAAAGCCAGAAGGACCTGGACAGATGTAATGCAGACACTAAGAGACCATGGATGCCAGCCTAGACTAATATAGCCAGAAAAACTTTCAATCATCATAGACGGAGTGAACAAGACATTCCAAGACAAAGCCAAATTTAACAATACTTATCCACAAACCCAGCCATACAGAAAGCACTAGAAGGAAAATTCCAACCTAAGGAAGTCAGATTTACCCTCGAGAACACAGGCAATAGATAAAGCCACAACAGTAAACCCCAAAGAAGAGAAGTACACACACACTACCACCAAAAAATAACAGGAATGAACAATCACTGGTCATTAATATCCCTTAATATCAATGGACTTAATTCACCTATAAAAAAGACACAGGCTTACAGAATGGATATGAAAGCAGGACCCATCTTTCTGCTGCATACAAGAAACACACCTCAAATTCAAAGATAGATACTACCCAAGAATAAAAGGCTGGGAAAAGAATTTCCAATCAAATGGTCTTAAGAAGCAAGTGGGTGTAGCCATCCTAATATCCAGCAAAATAGACTTCAAACTAAAATCAATCAAAAGAGATCAAGAAGGGCATTATATATTCATTACAGGAAAGATCCACCAAGATGAAGTTTCAATTCTGAACATTTATGCTCCAAACACAAGGACACCCACATATGTAAAAGAAACACTACTAAAGCTTAAACCCGATATAAAACCCCACACATTAATAGTGGGAGACTTCAACACCCCACTTTCAACACTGGACAGATCTCCCAAATTGAAACTTAACAGAGAAATTAAGGACTTAACTGATGTTATGACTCAAATGGACTTAATCAATACGTACAGAACATTCCATCCTAACTGTAGCAGGGTCCTTGCTGTTGTTCCCTTAAGGGTGGGGGCCAATTAGGCGCAGAGTCAAACCACACAGACTCCAGGAGAATGTCAAAACAACAAGCTCACTTTATTCAGGGGGGGGAGGTCTAATGAATATGCATCAGATGGTATGACATGGCTGCCTCTCATTGGTCCAGGTCATCTCCAGATCATGTTTCAGCTGCTGTTGCTAAGGCCATCAGGCAGACCCAGGCTGGCTCTCACAAAGTATCTTTTTTACTTGTTTGGGCAAACAGACTCCAAGAACACATCAAAACAATTATCTATCATGATCAAGTAGGCTTCATCCCAGGGACACAAGGGTGGTTCAACATATGAAAGTCCATCAATGTAATACACAATATAAACAAATTCAAAGAAACAAACCACATGATCATCTCACTAGATGCAGAATAGGCATTTCACAAAATCCAACACCCCTTCATGATAAAGGTCTTGGAGCAACCAGGAATACAGGGAACATACCTAAACATAATAAAGGCAATTTACAGCAAGCCAACAGCCAACATCAAATTAAATGGAGAGAAACTCAAAGCAATTCCACTAAAATCAGGAATGAGGCAAGGCTGTCTGCTCTCCCCATACTTATTCAATATAGTACTTGAAGTTCTAGCCAGAGCAATAAGACAACATAAGGAGATTAAGGGGATACAAATTGGAAAGGAAGAAGTCAAGTTTTCCCTATTTGCAGATGACATGATAGTATACTTGAGTGACCCCAAAGATTCAACCAAGGCACTGATACAACTTATAAACACCTTCAGCAACATAGCAGGATAAAAGATCAACTCAAAAATATCAGTAGCCCTCCTATATACAACTGACAAACAGGCTGAGAAGGAAATCAGTGATACATCACCCTTTACAATAGACACAAATGATATAAAATACCTTGGGGTAACACTAACCAAGCAAGTGAAGGACCTATATGACAAGAACTTCAAGTCCCTGAAAAAAGAAATTGGAGGAGATGTCAGAAAATTGAAAGATCTCCCATGCTTATGGATGGGCAGGATTAACATAGTAAAAATGGCAATCATGCCAAAAGCAATCTACAGATTCAATGCAATCCCCATCAAAATCCCAACACAATTCTTCACAGACCTGGAAAGAACAATACTCAACTTCATATGGAAAAACAAAAAACCCAGGATAGCCAAAAGAATCCTGTACAATAAAACAACCTCTTAAGGCATCACGATCCCTGACCTCAAGCTCTACTAAGAGCTACAGCAATAAAAAACAGCTTGCTACTGGCATTAAAACTGACATGTGGACCAATGGAATCGAATTGAAGACCCTGACATTAATACACACACCTATGAACATATAACTTTTGACAAAGAAGCCAAAACTATACAATGGAAAAGAGAAAGCATCTTCAACAAATGGTGCTGGCATAACTGGATATCAACGTGTAGAAGGCTGCAAATAGATCCATATCTGTCACCATGCACAAAACTTAAGTCCAAGTGCATCAAAGACCTCAACATAAATCCAGCTACTCTGAACCTGATAGAAGAGAAAGTAGGAAGTAGTCTTGAACACATTGGAATAGGAGATCTCTTCCTAAATATAACACCAGTAGCACAGACACTGAGAGAAACAATCAATCAATGGGACCTCTTGAAACTGAGAAGCTTTTGTAGAGCAAAGGTTACGGTCAACAAGGCAATGGGAAAAGGTCTTCACCAACCCCACATCTGACAGAGGACTGATATCCAGAATATATAAGGAACTCAAGAAATTAGACATCAAAATGCCCAACAGTCCAATTAAGAAATGGGCTATAGAACTAAACAGAGATTTCTCAGCAGAGGAAACTCAAATGGCTGAAAGACATTTAAGGAATTGCTCAACATCCCTAATCATCAGGGAAATGCAAATCAAAATGACTCTGAGATACCACCTTATATCTGTCAAAATGGCTAAGATCAAAAACACTGAAGACACCTTCTGCTGGAGAGAATGTGGAGCTAGGGGAACTCTCCTCCACTGCTGGTGGGAATGCAAGCTTGTACAACCACTTTGGGAATCAATATGGTGCTTTCTTAGAAAATTCGGAATCAATCTCCCCCAAGGTATATACCCAAGGTATGCTCAATCATACCACAAGGGCACTTGCTCAGCTATGTTCATATCAGCATTGTTTGTCATAGCCAGAACCTGGAAACAACCTAGATGACCTTCAACTGAAGAATGGATAAAGAAAATGTGGTACATATACACAATGGAATACTACTCAGCAGATAAATACAATATCATGAGTTTTGCAGGCAAATGGATGGATCTAGAAAAAAATCATCCTGAGTGAGGTAACCCAGACTCAGAAAGACAAACATGGTATGTACTCACTCATAGGAGGATACTAGATGTAAAGCAGGGATGATTGGACTGCTACTCATAACTCCGGGGAGGCTACCTAGAGAGCAGGACCCCGGGAAAGACACAGGGATTGCCCAATGACAGAGAAATGGATGATATCTACATGGACAACCTGGACATGAGTGGAGGTGATGAAGGGCAAGTATCGAGGGAAAGAGAGCTTGCAGGAGTGGGAGATCCCAGCTGGATCAAGAACAGAGGGGGAGAACAAGGAATAAGAGACCATGGTAAATGGAGACCACATGAGAATAGGAAGAAGCAGGGTTCTAGAGAGGTCCACAGAAATCCACAAGTATACCTCCACAATAGACTACTGGCAATGGTCAAGAGACAGCCCGAACTGACCTAATCTGGTGATAGGATGACCAAACACCCTAATTGCCGTGCTAGAAACTTCATCCAATGACTGAGGGAACCGGATGCAGAGATCCATGGCCAGGCCCCAGGTGGAGCTCCAGGAGTCCAATTGGTGAGAAAGAGGAGGGTTTGTATGAGCGAGAATTGTTGAGATCAAGGCTGAAAAGAGCACAGGGACAAATAGCCAAACGAATGGAAACACATGAACTATGAACCAATGGCTGAGGAGCCCCCAACTGGATCAGGCCCTCTGGATACGTGAGACAGTTGATTAGCTTGATCTGTTTGGGAGGCACCCAGGCAGTGGGACCAGGTCCTGTCCTCAGTGCATGTGCTGGTTGTTTGGAACCTGGGGCTTATACAGGGACACTTGGCTCAGCCTGGGAGGAGGGGACTGGACCTGCCTGGACTGAATCTACAAAGTTGAACTCAATTCTCAGGGGAGTCTTTGCCCTGGACGAGATGGGAATGGGGGTGGCCTTGGGGGAAGGGGGGCAGGAGGGGGAATCTGTGGCTGATACGTAAAATTAAATTAAATTATAAAATAAAATTTAAAAAAAGGTCATAGCAAGCAAAAAAAAAATAACTGAGACAATGAGAAAAATAAATCTTTCTTCCCTTAATTTGCCTCTGGAGATATTTTTCAAAGCACTGAGAAAAGTAATTCATATAATGACCCTATATAAAGGCCATATAACAATATAATACAAAATTACAGCCAGGCAGTGGTGGCGTACACATTTAATCCCATCACTTGGGAGGCAGAGACAGGAGGATCTCTATGAGTTCGAGGCCAGCCTGGTCTGCAAAGTGAGTTCCAGTAAAGGCACAAAACTACACTGAAAAAACCTGTCTCAAAAAACCAAAAAAAAAATTACTTACACAGAAAATAAAGTAATATTATTACAAAATCAAGTCTCCAAATGAAACATCAAATAATAGAAATTGTATAATACCTCTTCAGAGAGTTTGGACTTGAATAGAACTACACAATCTTCAATAGGGTCCGCAACTTAGCAAACTAGCTAAGTCTCCCTGGTTATGCATCAACTAGTAACTATTTTTCCCACTATATTCCACCTCCATGAGGAAGTATCTCCACAGTTCTTCAATTGAGCAAGAATAATTTTCAATTACTAATTTAGACCTAATGCCAATTCTTCCAAGGGCACAAAATGCCTAGGACCTAAAACAGTTCATTCTCTTTTCAGTCAAGTACATGGTAATCACTGCTTTGGGCATTTGACAGGGATTTCAATCATAAACTGGAAGACAACAAAACTTGCCAATGCCTTGTTGGAAGCATCTGTTAGTTGTAAGGGACCTTTGACTATTCGTTAAGTACTAATTATGTATGAAGCTGAATTGTTTGAGAAAATAATTGATCTTGCTAAGATTATAAAGATGTTTGAATGAAGGAAATATAAATGCAATGTTTTGTGAAATAGCAAAGAATGTAAAAAAGATTGGCATTAAAAACTGCTCTAAATGTCAGTTGGAAGTTTAATCTAAATTAAATCTATTTAAATTATTTTTCCATTTAATTTAACTTTAATCATATATATTTAAAAATTCATCAATTACTCTAAGATTTTCCAGTTTTGTGGACATTTAAAACAATGTTCTTCTGACTTTCCAAATTTCTTCAGCATCTCTTGCAAAATTTTTGTTTATGTCTTTGATTTTAATAATTTGGGCCCTCTCTTTTAGTTAATGTGGTTAAAGGTTTTTCAATTCTGTTAAGTTTTCCAAGGAACCAAGTTTTCTTTTCATTGATTTTTGTATTGAATTTTTTTCATTCCTATTTGATTAATTTCAGCCATGATTTCAATTACCCTTTTTCATCTACTCTTTTTGGTTCTTCCTTTTTTATCCAAGGCCTTCAGAAGCATCATTAAGTTATGAATTTCATACCTCTCCAATTTTTACGTGGGTAGTTAGTGCTATAAACACTTCCTTCAATGCATCCCATAGATTCATGGTATGTTTTGTTTTAAGTTTTATTAAATTACAGAATATTTTAATTTCCTTCCTTATTTCTCCCTTGGTGTAATTTTCTTTCATTGGAATGTTCTTTAGTTTCTATATGTTATGTACTCTCTGCCTTTTCTATTGTTGATATCTAGCTTTATTCCTGTGGCCATAGAGAATGCAGGATGTCATTTGAATTTTCCAAAATCTGTTGAGACTTTCTTTGTATTCTAATATGTAGAAAATTTTGGAGAAAGTTCCATGGGATGCTGAGAAGAAAGTATATTCTTTAGTATTTAGGCAGAATGGTCTGTAAATGTTTATTGAAATAATTTGATTTATTATGTCATTTAACTCCAAAAAATTATTTAATTTTTATCTAATCGACTTGTCTGTTAGTGATAGTGGGGAACCAAAGTCATCTCTTGTCACTATGTTTCGTTCAATGTGTGGTTTTAAATTTAATAGAGTACTTCATAAAATTTTTGCACCTGTGTTTATTGTATAAGTATTTATAATTTTATGTCCTTCCCTTTCTCTTCTGACTAGTTTTTGTTTTTAAGTTCATTTTTACCAAATATTGGAATAATTATGTCTGCTTTTTTTAAATTTATTTTGCTTGGAATATCATTGATATTAAGGCAGTATCTATCATTGATAGTGCAGTTTGTTTCTTGAAGATTAAAAGATGCATCTTTTCTCTAATCCAGTCTCATAGTCAGTGTCTTTTTGTTAGAGCATTTAGACTACTAATATTGAGTTATATTGAGCAAAGATTATTAATTCCTGTTACTTAGTTGTGTTTGTGTTTTGTTTGTTTGTTTCTTATTCTTTTCTTAGACTTCTTCTGATTACATGTTCTGGAACTGTTTATTTACTCATTTTACCCAGTTTGGTATGTTTAATATTGTCTTCACACTGAAGTATTCCCCCTTCTAGTATCCTCTGTTGAGTTAGCTTACTGAATATAAATACCTCAAAGCTGTTTTTATCCTTTGATTATAACTGACAGTTTTACTGGGTATGTTAGTCACACCTGTGGTATTCCAGAACTTGTAGATCATCATTCCTGGTCCTCTAGTTTTTCAAAATGCAGTGGCTAATCTTGGTTGTCAACTTGACTACATCTGAAATCATGTAAAATCTAAGAAGTTGGACACACCCATGAGGGAGTGTTTTGACTGGATGTCATGTGTTGGGAAGATTCACCTAAATCTAGATTATTTGAGGTCAGGATATCCACCTTAAATATGGGCCACATCTTCTGGTGGCAGTCTACATAAACGACATGGGAAAAGGAGGCTTTGTTTTTTTTTTTTTTTTTTCATCTTCTCTCACTCTCTCTGGCTAAATCATCTATCTTTGTGCTGGGGAATTTATTCAGTGATATTAGGACCTACTTCTTTTGTATTCCAACACAGACCAAAAGGCAACTAAAACATTCAGCCTCAATGACTGAACTAGTACCAGATTCCTGGATTTCCCATCAGGAGACAGCTATTGTTGTACCTGTTAGACCAGAGCCTGTAAGCAAATCTAAGAAATCACACACACACACACACACACACACACACACACACACACACACACATTCAATCAGTTCTATTCCTCTAGAGAAGTGGTTCTCAACCTTCCTGGTACAGTGACCCTTTAATACAGTTCCTCATGTTGCAGGAACACCCCAACCATAAAAGGATTTTGTTGCTATTTCACAACTGCAATTTTGATACTGTTATCAATCATAAAAATATATGATATGCAGGATATCTGATGTGTGACCCCTCAAGGGATCACCGTGAACAGATTGAGAACTGCTACTCTAGAGAAGCTTGACTAATAGAGATTGTGGTTCCAGAAATGGGTTTAGGCAGTGGTCCTGCTAGTCCAACAATGAAAGATGAGAGTAGGGCACATATTCCCACTGCTAGCTGAGGCAGTATTGGCATTTGGTTGCTTCTAGGAAACGGAGACTCAGTTTTCTTCAAGTGTCTGACCCCTAGTGGATCTACCAGCATCCAGGCCAAGCCCCACACCCAAGGGTACTTAGCCAACATAAATTGGGCTTGATGGAAGACAAGTAACAGCAAGTTGTGTGGGTAGGTAGGTGATGTTAGATCTGGGAGCAGTTGAAGGGGGAATATGATCATGTAACACAAATTGCTAAACAGTCTTATTAATAAAAAACATGGAGCCAGATATTGGGGTGAAAGCTGAAAGATCAGAGAAGCAGAACAAGCCACAGCCAATCTCACCTCACCAACTCCTCAGCCGATCCTGTTTCCATGAATCCTCATAATGAAAGCCTCTGAGTCCTCACCCCTGAGGGTCTCAGTTGAATGGCTGTTTAGTTCCTGTCTCCTCACGCCTTATATACCGTTCTCCACCCAGCCATGTCACTTCCTGGGATTAAAGGCATGGTGCTTTCCAAGCAAAGGCATGAGATCTCAAGTGCTGGGATGAAAGGTGTGTGCCACCACTTCCTGACTCTGTTCCCAGTGTGGCCTTGAATTCATACCAGATGGATCTCTGCCTCCCAAGTGATAGGATTATGGGTGTGTGCCACCACTGTCTGGCCTCTATACTTAATCTAGTGGCTGGCTCTGTCCTCTGATCCCCAGATAAGTTTATTAGGGTACACAATATATCATCACATGATCAAAATAATTTGTGTGATATTTTTAAAGATGTAATCAAAAATTTAAAGGCAAGTTAGTGTTTAAATTTTGTAGCAAACTCTTACTTAATATAACTTTTTTACTGTATAATTTTACTAAAAAATTAAAACAGTAATGTCATATACTTATAACAATATGGTAAAATTTTCTGCTATGATTTAGGAAAACTCATGAGTAAGTTTCTGGTGGATATAAATCTATATTATTTATCATATTCCCTTCTCTGCTTAACATATTGAATAAAACATTTGTTAAACTATGACAACTATTTCCTTAACAAATATATTTGAATCATAAAAATTGCTCATTCAACAAATGTTTATTGATTGTACCCTATGTTTTGAATAGTATGCTGTATACTAGGTATAGAATGAAATACTACAAGCACAATTCTGTTTTCAACCCAGCATACAGATTAATGTTACAGACAGAAAATCCACAATAATGTATTAAACATCAGAAAAGAATAACAGAAGTAATAATAAATAAAAACTAAGTGACTATAACTAAGATAATGTGTTCATTGGAGTGGGACTTCTCTCTTAGAACTTGCTAAGAGTAGTTCACAGAGCTATTTCTAGGCAGCCATGGATGTAACAAAAATTTCTAATCGGTCTTATTAAATAAAAAACTCAAGAGCCAGGTATTGGGATGAATTCTGAAAGATCAGAGAAGCAGAACAAGCCACAGCTAACCTCACCTCGCCAACTTCTCGGCTGATCTTGTTTCCTCAGACTGGAAGCCTCTGAGTCCTCATCCAAATGTATCTCAGCTGAACTACTGCTAAAAGCCTAAAGCTTAAAAGCCTAAAAGCTAAAAAAGCTAAAGTTCCTGGTCCTCATGCCTTATATACCTTTCTGCTTCCTGCCATCACTTCCTGAGATTAAAGTTGTGTGTCACCATGCCTGGCTGTTTCCAGTGTGGCTTTGAACTCACAGAGATCTGGATAGATCTCTGCCTCCAGAATACTAGGATTAAAGGCATGTGCTACCACTATCTAACTTCTATGTTTAATATAGTGGCCGTTCTGTTCTCTGAACCCCAGATAAGTTTATTGGGGTGCACAATATATCAACCACACATGGATACATAAAGAAACCCTGTCTCGAAAAACAACAACAACAATAGAAACAAAACAAAACAAAACAAAACAAAGAATGAATCAGTTATGGCTGAAAAAGAATAATGAGTAAGGAGCATAATTTAAGATGTTATGTAAGATATTTTTCACAAATACAATATATTTTCTTTTAAAAACATGTTTTAAAATGATGCTTATTCTTTCATGTGTCATATATAAACATCAAGTCATGTAAGTTTGGAGAGCAGAAGCATGTAGACAGAACGATGTTTGCATCACTCTCCATTATGGCTAGTCAAACAATGTTAAATATGTATAGAAAAAAAATATTGTCCTTAGTCTATGGATACAGGTAGTATGAATAACAGTTAAGCCAAGGATTTTAAAAAACACTTTCAGAATTATGTTTGTTGACATTTTAGCAAGAGTGTATGCTAAAACCAGTTCGTAAACTTAGTAGCTCCTTTTACCCTTTGAAATAGACTCCCCTTGTCAAATTTAGCTTAGTGTTTGATTAATAACAATCTGTTGGCATATTCCATACATGTCCCTTTGTGATGGCTATTTATATATAAACACTGTACACTATATTCTCCAACATTTTGGAAGCCTCATGAAGGTAGTGATAAGCAAGCCTGCCTCTATTTTAGGCATGAAAGCCATCTCATACTAAAGACAAGCTAGGTTCATTCCTGTTTATGATTATGTCTGTTTCTCAAGGATTTGGCTATGCCCCACCTGTAAACTTAACAACAAATTGTTCTGTATTGTCTGTTTGAGGAAACACCAACCATAACTTTGTTTCAAAGGATATTATGACCACCTCTTGTTATGATGACCTTATGACCACCTTGTAATCATGTCTTTTTTTCAGGAGGTTGTTATGACAAACTTATGCTTATCTTCTCCTTCTGTAACCTCACCTATTTGCCCGCTAAGTACCCTACCTGGAATCCTCCTATGACTGAGCTATAAAAGCCCTTATCTTCCCCTATGTCCAATACTGACCTCGAAACCCTGCTTTGAAGGAGGCAGCCCATTTACCCAATTTTTTTTTAAAAAGCTTGCTTTAATTAATTGCTTGCTTTAATTAACTTGACCATGAAGATTTGGGCCAGTGGTTTTTCTCCTTGAATCTTTAGGATTAACAATAGGGATTGGATGTTGATCCTAGAAAGACAGGCAGTGACTTACTGTTTCATTTTTTAATGCTAATCACTCATAAATGTTTGTTTATATGCAGTAAAATGCACAGAAAGACAGACATTTATCAATAAAAGTTAGTTGTCAAATACAGTAGCTTGGAATAGAGAGGAGTCCATCTCTAAAATTTTACCATAAGTCAAAAATTTTGAGTTGATTTCTTTCACAGTAATGGAAACTGGGTTCTTTTCCATTTTATTTGTTTTTGCTGTTACCATTTAGGAAGACATAAAATGTACATCTGTTCTCTCTTATGCTGTCAGAATGATTTGGCTTTCCTCTGTGGGTTTGACAAGAGAGACTATTCTTGTCTTGAGTACCATTAATAGCAATGTTACATATGTGCATTAACTATGAATGAATCCCAACTGTTTTCAATAGGTCAATGCAAAGGAATGTATGAAATGAAGGATGAAAAGAAAGTGCTACCAAGGGAAGTACGGTTACAGTTTTGTGCTGTTACATTCTTAAGTAGCTATTGATATTCAGACTCTGAATGACTTTTTAAAATGCAGCTAAAACACTTCTCTTTTGGATATGAACTATTAAATTACTTTAACATTAGCTTTCATTTGTAATCAGAAGACTGGAAATATGCTCTAAATGAAAACTTGTATGATTATCTTTGATTAAGAAAATTCCATTTAATTTGGTGTTGGCCATATGCTTTCTGTAAATTGAATGTATTATGTTTAGGTATGTCTCTTGTATCCCTAATCGTTCCAACATTTTTTTTTTTTTTGGTTTTTTGAGACAGGGTTTCTCTGTGTAGCTTTGTGCCTTTCCTGGAACTCACTTGGTAGTCCAGGCTGGCCTTGAACTCACAGAGATCTGCCTGCCTCTGCCTCCCGAGTGCTGGGATTAAAGGCGTGTACCACCACCGCCCGGCTTCGTTCCAACATTTTTATCATGAAGGATGTTGGATTCTGTCAAAGGTTTTTCTCAGCATCTAATGAGATGATCATATTTTTCTTTTCAATCTGTTCATATAGAAGGGGAAAGTATATTGTATGAAAAAGAGTAAATAAAAAATTGAAAAAATAAAATTGGATGGTAAGGGAGGTAAGGAGTATCTAGGAGAAACTGGGAAGGGGAAAACATAAAATATGTTGTATAATGTTTTCAGTATTTTTTCTTAATTCCATTGGATAAAAAAGAAAATTCTAGTCTCTTACCTCAAGTTCAATATTCATACTGAACACAGGCCAACACTCATCTTTTAAATATGAATATTCCAAACCTGGTATGTTGACCAATATTGTAATCCCAGAGCAAAGGAGGAAGAGACAGGCAGATCCCTGAGACCTGAATGCCAGCCAGCCTAATCAATGAGCTAAATGAGAAGTCCTGTCTCAATAAAACACAATGAGGAAAGGCAACTGAAGTGAAATTAAACACTAACCTCTGAATGCATGAACTCACATAAGCACATACATACATAGAAAACCCAAGAAAGACGAGAGAAAATTTGAGGTCTTCTACAATGAGATGGGTATCAAAAAATGCCACACAGGTGGGATTTGGTTTGGGAAATGATAATTAGTATTTATTTTTCATCAGCTATTGGCTTATTAGTAGTCATAATTTAATAAAAATCATTTGATAGTGGTTCTCAATTTGAATGGCATTATTCAAATGTCATATATTTTATCTTTCATTTCCAATGATTTCTCTGATTTATAAAGACTTTTTCACAGATTCTACATTCTCATCAGGTCCAGCAGAATCACTGTTCTCACGGCCTTCTCCTGAATGCCTTTCTGTAGTTCATTCTTACAGAGTTAAAAAGTTGAACTCTATCTCCTGAATAATAATGGTTATTTATTTTACATCCTGACCACAGTTGCCCCTCCCTTCTCTTCTCCCAGACCCTCCCTCCACCTCCCCTCTGTCCCCCTCAATCCTCTCCTCCTCCATTTCTACTCAGAAAGGCCAGGATTCCCATGGATTGAACAAAACATGTAATATCAAGTTGCAGTAAGACCAACCACCTCCTCTTGTATTAAGGCTGGACAAGGCAATCCATTATGAGGAATAGGATTAAAAAAGCCAGCAAAAGCCTCAAAGCTAGCCCCTGTTGCCACTCTGAAGAGTTCCACAAGAAGACCAAGCTATACAATTGTCACATATATGTAGAGAGCCTAAGTCAGATCCATGTAAGCTCCCTGGTTGTCGGTTCAGTATCTGTGAGTCCCTATGTGCCCAGGATAAAAGATTCTATGTGTTTTTTTTTGTGATGTTCTTGATCCTTCTGGCTCTTAAAATCCTTCCTCCCTCTCTAAAGAAGGATTCCCCCAAGCTCATTCTAATGTTTGACTGTGGGTTTCTGCATCTGTTTCCACCAGTTGCTGCATGAACCCTCTCTAATGACTATTGGGCTAGGCATCAATCTATGAGTATAGTACAATATCAACAGGAATCATTTCATTGACATATTTTTCTCCAGTCATGTTTGGTTCTATCCTAGGTCTCTGTGTCATCCAGCCTGTGAGTCCTGGTGCTCCAGGTAGTGTCAGCAGTGGGCTTACTCTCTTGGCATGGGTTTTAGGCTAGACTAGTCATTGGTTGGATACTCACTCAATTTCTAGGCCACCCCTACCCCAGTATATCCTATAGGCAGGACAGAGAAGAATTGCCAGGACCATCGTGTTACAAGAAAACATCGACAAAGGTGACGGAATCCCACAATGATGATTCCACAAGGACTATGGTAAAGCCATTAAGCTGATTAACACCAAGGAAAGATCAACTTTGGACTACAAACTGTTTAGGACAATTTCGAGATGACTAGCCGAGATGATCCAGCCTGACAGACTACTCGAGCAAGGACTTGTGACAAGCCCTGAACTTTCCTATTATACAGAGACTGGACAAATGATACAGGACTTGACAGTTAACCTAAATTTTTTCTTTTCAAGATTCCCTAAAGATATCTTCACCCCTAGAAAGGAAAAAAGAAAAAGAGAAAATAGATAATGAGATAGATCATCGAATCTACTCTGAGAAAAAAGATAAAGAAAAATAGGATAAACAGGTAGATCACTGAATCTACACTGGAGAAAAAGGGGAAGATATAAAAATGACAAAAGGTAGACTATTGAATGTATTATGAAAAGAAAAAAGAATATGGATATGATAAGATAAAAAGGGAGATTATGGAATCTACTTTTAAAAAGGAACTACTTGTTTTAAATAGGATAAGTAATGAAAAATTTTTGTCTGAGTTTATCAAATGTTACTAGACTGGACATTGTTAATATATAATGGAGTTTTTATCTGAATCTGTCAAATGTTAATGGACTAGACATCGTTAATGTAATCTTGACTGTGTATATTGTATATACTTATTGGATAGTTTTTCTTGTATTAGTTATAAGCTTTTTAATTTTAGACAAAAAGAGAGGAAATGTGGTGGTATTGTGTTCGCCAAAATATTGTGTACCTTAATAAACTTATTAAATTTATTAAGGACAGACTATAGGTTATGAGGCTGAGTTGGTGTCCCATTCATTCCACTTGCAGTCTTGTGTGGTCATAGGAGATGGCCAGTTCAGGCTAAGTATCTGCTACTGCTAGGAGTCTTAGTTGGGGTCTTCCTTATAGCTTCCCTTGAGCCAGATTTCTACCTGAGCCAGAAATACACCATTCCTGGTAGTCTCTTTCAGCAATCTCCCACTTCATCCCACACAACCTGGTTGCTCATGCTCCCATCCCTATAGCTGAATGCTTTCCTGTGTTCTGCCTGATCCTGCAGCTGCTCAGACCCAAGTAAACACACAGAGGCTTGTATTTATTAAAACTGCTTAGCCATTTGCTTAGGCTAACTACTGACTAGCTCTTATGCTTAAACTCAGCCCATTTCTGTTAATCTATGTCACCATGTGTTCATGGATCTCCCTGTGTGCCATTACATGCTGCTCCCTGGAAGGCAGACTGGCATCTCCTCTGTGAAGCAGGAACCGTAAGGATCATATTGGTGTGTTTTGGCAAAGTTTAGTGGTCATTTTCCTATGGGCCCTGCATGTCCAGGTTATCCAACATTTTGTCAAGAAGTCCAGACAAGAACAGTTTCTAGCCTAAATGGCTAACTTTTGCCATAAATAAAGCAAACTCTATATGAAGTTACTTTGATGCCCACCATCTTTTCTGAAGTAGATTGGTGCTGGCAGGAGCAGACATACCTCAATGTTCAGAAAAGTCTAAGTTCTTAAAACAATTTAAATGCTATATTCTGTAGGTCTTTGATGTGTTAGATTACCTACCTAATTGAAATGTACCTTTATATAACTAAAAAACTTAACTAACATGACTATAAGTTTGATTATCATAGATGAGTATCTGTATTTCTTAATTATATATTACAATTTTAAATGAGTTGCATAAACCTAATATGTTAAACAAGAGTAGAAATATATATATATATATATATATATATATATATATATATACAATTTAACAAAATGAACTTTAAATTGGTATCAATGAACTAAAATCTATAGCAATGTAAAATTATTTTTAAAAAGTTGTTGCTTTTTAAAAGTAGATTCAATAATCTACCCATTTAGCCTATCATATCTATAGCCCCTTTTCTTTTTTAGAAAGAGATTGAATTTATATTTAACCCCTTTTAAATAAAAATAAACATTTATAAGCTACACCTCCCCAACTTCCTGCAGTACACTTATGGTATCTCTTATATTTCCCCTTCTAAGGGAGATCTGGGTACCCCACTTGAACCCTCCTTGTTACCAAGTCTCTCTGGGTCTGTGGATTGTAGAATAGTTCTCCTTTATTTTACAGCTATTATCTACTTATGAGTGAGTACATACCATGTTTGTCTTTCTAGGTCTGAGTCATCTCACTCAGGATGATTTTTTTTCTAGTTACATCCATTTGCCTGAAAATTCCATGATATCATTGTTTTAACATCTGAGTAATACTCCATTGTGTAAATGTACCACATTTTCTTTATCCATTCCTTGGTTGAGAGACATCTAGGCTGTTTTTAGGTTCTGACTATTATAGATAATGCTGCTACAATCATAGCTGAGCAAATGTCCTTATGGTATGATTGACCATCTTTTGTATATATGCCCAAGAGTGGTATAGCTAGGTCTTGTGATAGATTGATATCCAGTTTTCTGAGAAACAGCCATATTGATTTCCAAAGTGGCTGTACAAGTTTGCACTTCCACCAGCAATGGAGGAGTGTTCCCCTTGCTCCACATCCTCTCCAGCATGAGCTGTCTCTTGTGGTTTTTTATCTTAGCCATTCTGACAGGTGTAAGATGGAATCTCAGAATTGTTTTGACTTGCATTTCCCTGTTGGTTAAGGATGTTGAACATTTCTTTAATTGTTTATCAGCCACTAGAGTTTTTTTTTTTCTGTTGAGAATTCTCTCTTTATTTCTGTACCACATTTTTAAATTGGAGTATTTGTTTTGTTTTTTATGTCAAGTTTCTTAAGTTTTTTTTATATATATATTTTAGAAATCAGCCCTCTGTGAGATGTGGGGTTGGTGCAGATCCTTACCCATTCTGTAGGCTGCTGCTTTGTTTTATTTATGGTGTCCTTTGCCTTATAGAAACTTTGCAGTTTCATGAGGTCTCATTTATTAACCGTTGTTCTTAGTGCCTTTAAGACTGGTGATTTGTTCAGGAAGTTGTCTACTGTGCCAATGCACTCAAGTCTATTCCCCAGTTTCTATTATATCAGGTTCAGTATATCTGGTTTTATGTTGGACTTGATTTTTGTGCAGGTTGATAGATATGAATCTATTTATATTCTTCTACATACAGATATCCAGTTAGACTAGCACCATTTGTTGAAGATTCTTTTTTGCACTGTATAATTTTTGGCTTTTTGGCCAAATTTAGGTGCCCATAGGTGTGAGGATTTACTTTTGTGTCTTTGAATCAATTCCATTGATCTACCTGTTTGTTTTTATGCCAATACCATGTGGTTTTTATTATGATAGCTCTGAAGTAGAGCATTAAATCAGGAATGGTGATACCTCCAGAATTTCTTTTATTGTACAGGGTTGTTTTAACTATCCTAGGCTTACTGTTTTACTATATGAATTTGAATATTGCTATTTCAAGATCTGTAAAGAACTGTGTTGGAATAATAATGGGGATTGAATTTAATCTGCAAATTATTTTTGGTAAGATGGCTATTTTTGATGTTGATCCTACTTGTCCAAGAGCATGGAAGATCTTTCTATCTTCTGATATCTTCTCTAATTTCTTCTTTTTAATTATTTTATTTTTAATTTATTTTTTAGAAGCATAAACTTTTATTTGTAACAAACGAGTTTGTGTACATTGTTGAAAATCTACAACTTCTTGTTAAATTCATATTTGCATCAATTTCTTTCTTCAGAGAATTGAAGTTCTTGTCATACAGGTCTTTTACTTGCTTGGTTAGAGTTACGTCAAGATATTTTACATTATTTGAGGCTTCTGTAAAGGGTGTTGAATCCCTGATTTTCTGTAAAGGATGTTGAATCCCTGATTTTTTCTCACCCTGTTTATCATTTGTGTTTAGGAGAGCTACTAATTTTTTTAGTTAATCTTGTATCCAGTCACTTGACTAACAATTTTTATCAGGTGTAGGAATTCCCTAATAGAATTTTTGGAGTCATTTATGTATACTATTATATAATCTGGGAAGAATGATGCTTTAACTTCTTCCTTTCCAATTTGTACCTTCTTGATCTCCTTTAGTTGTCTTATTGCTCTAGTTAGAAAATAAAGTACTATATTGAATAGCTGTGGAGAGAGTGGACAACCTTGTCTTTTTCCTGATTTTAGTGGAATTGCTTAGAGTTTCTCTGCACTTAATTTGATGTTGGCAATAGGCTTTCTGTATATTGCTTTTATTATGTTTACATATGTCCACTATACCCCTGATGTCTCCAAGACCTTTATTATGAAAGGGCATTGGATTTAGTCAAAGACATATTTCTGTATCTAATGATATGATCATGTGTTTGTTGTTCCTTTGGGGGGGGGTTGTTTTATTCAGTTTGTTTATGTGGTAGATTACATTGACAGAATTTCATATATAAAACCATTTGTGCATCTCTGGGATGAGACCTACTTTATCATGATAGATTATCTTTTTGATGTATTCTTAGATTTGATTTGCCAGTATTTTATTATTTTTTGCATCAATGTTCATGAGTGAAACTGGTCTGTAATTCTCTTTCCTTGGTGGGTCTCTGTGTGGTTTGAGTATCAGTGTGATGCTGGCCTCATAGAAAGAATTTGGAAATGTTCCTTCTGTTTCTGTTTTATGAAGTAATTTGAGAAGTACTGGTATTACTTTCAAAGTACTTCTTTGAAAGTCTGGTAGAATTCTGTGTCAAAACCATCTGGCCCTGGGCTTGTTTGTTTGTTTGTTTGTTTGCTTCTCTCTTTCTTTCTTTCTTTCTTTCTTTCTTTCTTTCTTTCTTTCTTTCTTTCTTTCTTTCTTTCTTTGTTTTGTTCTTTCTTTCTTTCTTTCTTTCTTTTTTCCATGGGAGACTGTTAATAACTGCTTCTATTTCCTTAAGGATTATAGGTCTCTTTAAATTGTTTATCCAGTCTTGATCTAGCTTTAGTAAGTTGTACTATCAAAATTTGCCCATTTCTTTTAGATTTTCTAACTTTTTGGAGTACAATTTTTTAAGTATGACCTAATGATGCTCTGGATTTCCTCAGAATCTGTTGTTGTGTCTCCCTTTTCTTTTCTGATTTTGTTAATTTGGATATTCTGTCTGCCTTTTAGTGACTTTCAATAGGGGTTAATCTAATTTGTTGATTTTCTCAAAGAACCAACTCTTTGTTTCATTGATTCTTTGTATCGCTCTCTTTGTTTCTATTTTATTGATTTCAACCCTCAGTTTGATTTTTCCTGCCAGTCTACTTCTATTGTGTGCTTTTGTTTCTTTTTTTCTAGAGCTTTCAGGTATGCTGTTAAGTAGCTAGTATGAGATAACTGCAATTTCTCGATGAAGGAACTTAGTGTTATGAACATTCCTCTTAGCACTGCTTTCATTGTTTCCTTTAATTTCAGGCATGTTATGCATTTATTTTCATTGAATTCTAGGAAGTTTTTAGTTTCTTATTTCTTCCTTGACTCAGTAATAATTCAATAGAGAGTTGTTCAGTTTCATGAGTTTGTAGGCTTCTTGTTGTTTCTGCTGTCATTGAAAGCCAGCTTTAATCCATGGTGGTATGATACTATACAAGTGGTTATTTTGTTTTTCTTTTTTTTAATGTGTTGAGACTGGCTTTGTGTTTGTGTATATGGTCAGTTTTGAAGAAGGTTGCCTGAGGTGCTCAGAAGAAGATGTATTTCTTTGTGTTTGGGTGAAATGTTCTGTAGATATCTGTTAGGCCCATTTGAGTTATAACTTCTGTTAGTTTCATTATGTCTCTGTTTAGCTTCTGTCTGGACAAACTGTCCATTGGTGAGAGTGGGGTGTTGAAGTCTACCACTATTAATGTGTGATTTAAGCTTTAGTAATGTTTCTTTTACAAATGTCATTGACCTTGCATTTGCAGCATAGATGTTCAGAGTCCAGACATCATCTTGGTGGACTTTTCCTTTGATAAGTATAAAATATCCTTGTCCACCTCTTTTGATTAATTTTTATTTGAAGTCTATTTTGTTAGATATTAGGATAGCTACACAAGCTTGCTTCTTAGGTCTGTTTGATCGGAAAAACTTTTCCAACCCTTTACTCTAAGGTAATGTTTATCTATGATGTTGAAGTGTGTTTCTTGTATGTAGCAGAAGGATAAATCCTGTTTTCACATCCATTCTGCTAGCCTGTGTGTTTTTATTGGGAAATTGAATTCAGTGACATTGAGGGATATTAATGACCAAAGATTATTAATTGCTGTTATTTTGGTGGTGGTTGTAGAGTGAGCGTGCATGCGTGTGTGTGTGTGTGTGTGTGTGTGTGTGTGTGTGTGTGTGTGTGTATGTGTATGTGTGTGTTCCCCTTCTTTGGGTTTTGCTGGTATGAGATTATCTCTTGCAAGTGTTTAATAGGTATAGTTAGCTTCCTTGGACTGGAGATTTCCTTCTAGTACCTTCTGTAGGGATGAATTTGTGGATAGGTATTGTTTAAATTTGACTTTGTCATGGAATATAATGTTTACTCCATCTGTGGTGATTGAAAGTTTTCCTGGACATAGTAGTCTGGGCTGATATCCATGGTCTCTTAGAGTCTGGAAGAAGTCAGTCCAGGCCTTTTAGGATTTTAGAATCACTGTGAAGTCAGGTATGATTCTAATATATCTGCTCTTACATGTTACTTGGCCTTTTTCCCTTGCCTCTTCTAATATTCTTTCTCTGTTCTGCATGTTTAGTGTTTTGATTATTATGTGGCAAGGGGATTTTTTTTCTGATCCAATCTATTTGGTGTTCTGTAAACTTCTTGTACCTTTATACACATATCCTTCTTTAGGTTGGGAAAATTTTCTTCAATGATATTATTAAATATATTCTCTTGTTTTTTGAATTGAGTTTCTTCTCCATCTTCTTTTCCTATTATTCTTATATTTGGTCTTTTTAGAGTGTCCCAGATTTCCTGGATGCTTTTTATTAGGAGTTTTTTTAGGTTTAACATTTTCTTTGACTGATGAATCTATTTCTTTTCTTGTGTCTTCAATGCCTGAGAATCTCTCTTCCCCATCTTGTATTCTGTTGTTCCTGTTTGCTTTCCCAGATTTTCCATTTATATAATTCCCTTGGTTTATTTATTGCTTCTATTTTCATTTTCCAGTCTTGAACTATTTCCTTAACCTGTTTGTTTCTTCTTGGTTTCTTGGCATTCTTTCAGAGATTTATTGATTTCCTCCTTTTATTTTTTGTCTTTTCCTCATATTCTTTAATGGATTTTTTTATTTCCACTTAAAGACCTCTATTGTCTTCATAAAGTTATGTTTAAGGTTGTTTTCTTGGCTTCAGCTGTGTTGGATTGTTCAGGTCTTGTTATCACAATATAACTGGTTTGTGGGGGTGCCATATTGCCCATTCTGTTATTGATTGTGTTCTTACTCCAGTGAATAGACAATTGGGATTTGGGTGATTATAGGTCTAGGAGTTAAATCTTGTGTTTATCTCTGTTGGATGGGTGTTTTGTTCCTTGGTTTCTGTTTCCTCTCTGGTCTTTTTGCCTAAGTGACCAATGGCTCATGGTGGGGCTAGTAAGTCTTCAGGTCTAGGAGGGAGTCTCTGCTGAGGATTTTGGGTTCCAATGTAGCTGAAGTTTTCCTGTGTCCCAGCCCGCCAGCAGTTGGGACAAATCTCTCCCACTCGCGCCCCCCAAGTAAACACACAGAGACTTATATTATTTGTAAACTGTATGGCCGTGGCAGGCTGCTTGCTACCTGTTCTTGTATCTTAAATTAACCCATGTATATAAATCTATACCTTGCCACGTGGCTCGTGGCTTACCAGTATCTTACATCATGCTTTTCCTCCTTGCAGCTGGCAGTCTCTCCGGCTCAGCCTTCTTCCACCCAGCATTCTCCTCTCTCCTTCCTGCCTGGCTATTGGCCAATCAGCATTTTATTTATCAATCAATCATAACAACATATATTTACAGCATACAGGGCATCCCACAGCATTCCAATGTTTCCCCTGTGGTTCCAAGTACCAGTGTGACCTCTGAAGTTCTGGGTACTTGCATGGGCTCTGAGATTTCTAGTATGGCCTGGTCTCTGGTGCAGCAGAAGTTTTCTGCCAGGTCTGAGGTCCGTAGATCCATCTTGGCCTCCAGTAAAGTTACAGTCTTCTTCCAAATTTGTAGGCCAGATTGTGGAGCCAAGGGGAAGGGGTGCAGTCTGGGGTTGTTGGACAGGCTTAAAGGAGTTCAGAGGGTGGTGGGTGGTGTCTTATCTGAGGTCTCTAGGACCAGCCTGGCCTCCAGTAAATTTGCTGGGGTTGTTGGCCCTAATATGGAACCCAGGGGAGGGATCAATAATGATACTTTTTAACCTTTTGTTTGTAGCTTTTTATTTCCTTACAGCCAAATCAATTAACTCTCTAACCACCTAGAGAACAAATATTAAGTATGTCAGTATCATTGTTTACATTCAGTGTAAAGTTTAGTTTTATATAAATACCAAGTACCAGTACTTTAGAGAAAATTTTATTTTGCCATCCTTCTGTAAGTCTTTATTTCTGAGGGAAAGAATGTGAATACTAAATAAACTGATTTACTATTAACTTGAAATTTCCTGTCAAAGTTTTGTTTTGGGATCCAGTTTTAAGAAAAACATGGAGGAAAATATTCACAATTTGGAAGAGACATTGAAATTTTCCTTTGGTCTTTTAATGTGGTCTTGAATCTAATGAATTTATATCATTAATATTCTTTTAAACTGAAAGCATTATGGTTGTTACTACTGTCACAAGTGAAAAGATATGTGTCATATAAATTTGAAATGGACATATTTTCTACTCTAGAAATTAAGAAAAGGATATGGGATAAACTAAATTTAAATTAGATTATTTTAATAAATTTTTGAAGTTTATAAAGTAATAAATTATTTTCACATGAAAAGTTAACTATATAATAAAATTGGCATTAAAATGTGTTGTAAATATCATTTGCTATATGTTTTCATGTTGAAAAAACAAACTAGATCATTTTTCAAAAGTAACAAGCAATAGTACTCTTTTTATTTCCTCCCAAATAATCAGGTTTTCATTCATCTTTTCATATAACATAGAAGGGAGATATTTCTAAATCAAAATGTTTTTATAATAAACTAATAAATGTTAGGTGAAAATATAAAAAGAAAACTGCATATTCCTTTGAACACATATTTGAGCATATTTTCAGAATTATCAATAATTAAATTATACAGTACTCTTAATTTAAAAAAAGTTGGTTTTTATTTACTGGATGTGAGCAATAAATATTTTACAAAAACATAATATCATTTCCATGTTTGTAAACTTATGAAATTCCTAATGACAAATAATGATAACTACTATTTCTCAAAGAGTTTATCATGAAAAATATGCAAATTCTTTAACATTATTTTACCATAGCTTCTTTAAATAGTGTTTTTTTAATCAGTGTTTGTTAAATAAACTTCTCACAGTAGAAATTGATTTTCTTTTATTTACAACATGACTGAAAGGTAAAATACATATGACTTCATAAAGATTTCTTAGCAACTCATAGATGACTACATTTGCTGATTTAATTTCTAGACCATAAAATATCAAACATATGATAATAATGCTAATGAAGAAATTGAATAGGAATGATAATATGTACTACTTTTCTATATCAGGCAGTACAGTAAGTAATATGTTCCTATACTTTGTAGTGTATGTGTTTGGACTAATCCCATTTTAGATGTAAAGAAACTAATTTAATTTGTTCTTCCACAGTTTATATCCTGAAACTCAAACTACAAGGTGATACTATTAAAACATGATGTCTTTATGAAAGTGATCACATGAGAGGTATGCCTTCAAGAATGACAATTCCATATTTTAAAAATAAATAAGGGCTGGAGAGATGGCTAAGAGGTTAAGAGCATTAGCTGCTCTTCCAGAGGTCCCGTGTTAATTTCCCAACACCCACATGGTGGCTCACAACCATTTGTAATGAGATCCGATGCCCTCTTCTGGTGTGCAGACATACATGCAGACAGAACACTGTATACATAATAAATAAATCTTTAAATAATAAATAAATAAATGATAGATAGATGATAGATAGATAGATAGATAGATAGATAGATAGAGGATAGATAGATAGATAGATGATAGATAGATAGATAGATAGATGATAGATAGATAGATAGATAGATAGATAGATAGGTAGGTAGATAGATAGATAGATAGATAGATAGATAGATAGATAGATAGATAGGCTAGAAGAGCTTCCTGGCCTTTCAATACTTTCTGCAATGTAACAACAACACATGTTTGTACTTTAATCTTCAGGACATGTGAAGAGGAAGAAAAATAAGTAATTTTGGAAGCAGAGATAGGGTCCTAAGTATATTGAGTCTGTTTGTGTCTGCATCTTGGAATTATCACCATATAGAACTGTGAGAAATGAATTTCTATTGTTTATTAATTGTTCAACCTAAAGTAAAGTTGGATTAATCTAGAAATTAAAGTTACTACTTTAATTAAGTGAAGATTCCTTGTCATTAATCCATAAAAGTTATGGAAAACTGCTGCATTCAGATGGTACACTGTGTCGCTGGCCATGCTCACCTCTGCAAGGAAAAGCAATTAGAGTTAGATATTGCTTAATTTTTCAATACTGGACTTTCAATAAAGAACTCAGGTTGAATACCTGAGTTGTCTGCGCTAATTTCATTGAAGTCCGGATGGATGGGGTATTCTTTGAGGCATCAAGGAAATATTTACTCTCCACTGAAACTGACTTTCGCTACTCTGTTGTAATGATGCCTGCAGTGAGCGAACATAATGTTTCATGCCAACTATCTAGTTACATTTTGTCTGTGATCTGTTGTAACTTAAAATATTATTTAATTAATATTTAACAATATTAAGTTGTAGATGTTGATTCTATTCATGGTTTCGATCCATAATTGTTTTCTATCAATTCGAACATGCACCTTTTTTGAAATAATGTAGTTCTCTCTTTATGGTACAATGTATTGTGATCATACCTTGCCATATAGTTTGTGCTTGTATTACTTTTTCAGAAAAAAAGATACTATAGTTTTCCTGTGTTCCTTTCCTGGGACCTTAGATTTCTTTCATTTTCCCCACAGCTCTGAGTATTTTAGGGAAGTGGGCCTTAATCTTGTTGGATGGTTCTTCTAGTCCACATTTCATGCTTCATCACCAAAGATGGTTCATAGCCAAGATTAGTTTAATGCTTTGGAATTCTTGTCAAAAGCGGGAAATCATATACAGTATACTTATTATTATATTCTATTTTCCTTGAAAGAATATCTTGAGTTTTTAAGGTGCTAGCCAGGAATATATTTTCTCAAAATACATGACTAGACAGTAAAGTTCACCTACTTTCAGAAGCTCAATATTTGACTCTGATGTACAATAACTGACATGAATTTGTTATGATAAATGATTCTAAAGTTTATAAGAAAGATGACCCTCATTGTGAGGATTCTTCAATCACATTGAAGAGTGCTGTAACACTTGAAGGAAGACAAATTATTCATAATATATAATAAAACATATGTAAAACAAGCCATTTTGCATGATGTAAGATGATATGAACCTAGATGATTATTTTTATGAGACATTATAATCAAACTTCATAGCTTTGTCTCATAAATGCATCATGTATGCATAAGTCCTTTTGTCTTTTGCATAATAATTTAATCTCTCATAGTTAGCAAAATTTTTTGAAAATCAAAATTTCCCCAATTTTTAGTTGAAGTAAAGAACTTGATATGCCAGATATAAAGATCTAAATACATATTAATAAATACTTTGTGTACAAAAACTTCCATTTTAAAATTTTATATATTCAGGGCTGGGCAGATAGTTCAATCAATAGCTTAAGTGATTGTTTTGGAAGTTTGAGCACCATAGTTCGTATGCCCAGGTCCCAGGTAAATTCCAAGTAGTATTCATAAACTGTCTGTAACTGTAACCTTGGAAGTCAAAGACAGGTGGTCCACAGAACAATGCATGAAGATAGGCGAGGTTCTGTACAGCATCACTGAAAAGGTTAAAAATTTTGTACTTGTTTATCTTGTGGATATTACAGAAGTAATGTATGAATTATATTACCCATGTACTGTCATGTTTTTCTTCAGAAACAAATATATTATGACTGATTTGGGCACTGGGAACAAGATCAACTAGGCCGTGGAACACAAGCAAGAAATGGCTGACATCATAGAGACTGTGTACCATGGCACCCGCAAAGGTGGAGATCTGGTGGTGTCTCCCAAGGACTATTCTACAAAGTACAGATATTGAACACTACCCTCACAGGCTGTGCAGAGGACACTAGGAGCCTCTTCCATGTGAAAACACTCAGATATGCATTTAGCCTTTGGAAATGCTCTGTAGCAGAATGTGACTGTAGGTCTGGAGGATTCTTGAGATGAAGGTAACAGGGACTTAACTACCTAAAGCAAATAAACATTTTGTGAAAGAACAGTAAAAAATGTAGTTTGGTTTGAAGGTTTTTACAAACTGAAGAAGACAGAGAAGTGGGGCGGGGTATATTTTAATAAGGCAGAGACTCCACAGGAATGTTTAAAGAAGGAAGTGTTCTTGCTGTCCAGTGGAACATGGATGCACACAATAGACAGTACTTGATCTGAGTGATGAATAATGATGGGTCATCATATGTTACAGAAGGGATGGAGAGGGAAAGAGCAGGTAAAAGGGCAAGAACTCGAAGCAGTGTATTGTACACTACTCAGTGGGACATTTAGTCAATTGCCAAAGTATTAAATCTCTTATGTCATGATGAATACTGATGCTATCAGGAAGTAGAGACTGAAGGTAAAGAGACCATTGTGCAAAAATTAAACTAAGATTAGAAAAGAACTGTTGTTAGAAAACAAATTATTTCTCAGTCACATTATACTGAAAATAATGAGACCATTGTACAAAAATTAATCTAAGATTAGAAAAAAAAGTGATGTTAGAAAACAGAAATTATTTTGCAGTCACATTATAACTGAATCTGTCAACATACTACCTGTGAAAACTACACGAGAAACTCAGTAGTTGAACTAATGAATTTTGTAGAGTTGAAAATGTTTCCAACTAGGAAGAAAAATAATTGTGTCTGAATGATGGATTGCTTTCAGAAAATTACAATAAAATGTAGTCATTCAAAGGATAAACTAGAAGAAAGAAATACAGTAATTTTTACATAACATGGTAGCTTTAATATTGGAAAACTTCTGCCTGTTCAACAGCAATGCTCTTTCCCCCTTTACCATTGACACGCTGCCTGGCAATGTTTATATGTCTGGATGATGTACTTAAATCAAACAGTATCTGGTGAATTTTAAAGAGAGAGAGAGAGAGAGAGAGAGAGAGAGAGAGAGAGAGAGAGAGAGAGAGA
>CABHPP010123579.1:3824-19559 GCA_902168425.1 Peromyscus attwateri
CCCCCCCCCCCCCCCCCCCCTTTAAAGCCTGACATAGCAACGGCGAAGTAGAAAGGAAGAAAACAGTATTATTTATGCAAGGCCATCACAGGAGCCTCTCTCTGCTTAGTGATTTTTCCAGATTGAAGAGGTTCTGTTTTTAAATACAGAAATGACTTTTAAAATTTTAATGGCTCACAAGGAGATCTTTCTGAAATGCCTTACTGCATAATTCATTGACCATATTCTCCCGTTCCCAGTGGCTCAGGCTGAGTAGAACAGGCATCGGTATCTAAACTGCATCTCAGCGGGGCTGCTGGGCTGTGGACGGTCACCAGCCCCACACTGAACAAGCCCACTGCCGGGTCTGCATCCTTCTCCTCATCTTTTTTAGGTATGTGGGTGTGCATGTGTGTGTGCATGCATGTAGAGGGTAGAGATCAACCTTGGATATCACCCTCAAACACTGCATGCCTTGCTTTGTATTTTTTTTAGATTGGTCTTGAATTGGTCTGGAACTTGCCAAGGAGGCTAGGCTGTCTGGCCTGTGAGCCCCGGTGATCTGCCCTTCTTTACCTTCGGGGCTAGGCTTAGGAGCACATCCCACCATGCCCAGCTTTTTGGCATGGGTTCTGGGGATCTAACTCAGGGCCAAATGCTTGCATGGCCGGTCCGTACCTTCTCAACCGAGCAGCTCCCGGCCTGGTCTACAATCTTTCCAGTGTAGCTTCTAGCCTTATCCCTTACATTTTTTATCATCTATCTCTTCTGTCCTTTGTCTTTGAGAGGACAAACTCAGCATATTCTCTTTTCAAGTCTATTATGCCCTTTCTTCCCCCAACCTTCTAGGCCATTCCTTTGTGGCCACCTTCAGAGAAATAAATAAAGTTGTACAGTTTGGGGAAATATTAAATGCACTCTACGGCCTCATTAAAATGAGATCAGTGCTTTCCAAACCTCTTCCATGTGAGAAAAAGACATACGTGTGAAAAAACACATGTAAAATAACTGCTCCAAAACACCGCTAGTGTGGTGGGGAAACCACAAACCCAGAAGAGAATGGGCTGGCAGTCTTCCTGTGTGCCTTTGAGACGCGTGAAGTATCACTTTCTGTGTCCTGTTTGAGCAGCTCCCCTCATTCGGTCCTTGCCATCACCAACACCCAAAGGCCTTTAGAAACTGCGCTAGCCACAGTGGGCCAGAGACTCCAGGAGTAGAGTAGACACCATCCAAACATGAACCCTTAAGACAGGAAGCTGCAGCCTGGACACACAGAACCGAGCCAGGCAGCACCTGCCACTTATTTATTTATTTTCAACATGGTCCAAATGTGAACGTTTGTCTCAGTCACAAAATGAGTCACTCTCATTGAATCTGGCCCCAATGAGATGGGAGAAACAAAAGCAATTACACAAACTCACACTTGAACAAGGCAGATACAAAGGTTCTCTGGATTGTGGGACAAAGCACAATTTAGTCACAGAATAAAGCTCGATGCTGGACAAGAGCTCTGACATCAGCTCCCTTGCTAATCACAGCACAAAGACGTCTCTGTTTTGTCCGAGCACAAAACAGGCCCGCATAAGTCAGTCTTTGTTATCTGAAAATATCTGGGATTCTTAAAGTTTGTCCTATTTTTATCCGGCTGTCTCGGTAGCCCCAGAGACAGCTGAAGGCTGCCTTCCAGCCTTGCCTGAGTAACAGACAAGGCAGATAGTTTTCCTGAAACCTTCAAAATCAAATGCTCAGATTCATCTTAAGTAAAAATCTCGTGAAAAACCATTTTAAGTATTAGACTTCCATGATGTGAAGGTAATGAAACAGAATCCATAAAACTAGTTGAGAATAATTACATAACAACTTATGGAATTATTATCATTTCTTACATACAACAAAGACTCCAACTTCAAGCTGAATAAACAATACAGTACCGACTTCAGTGGATCTGCATATTAATGAGGCTTTAAGTGTACCACACTCTGACACCAACTCCCCCTGCTTACTGGTTCACTGTTTGTTACAGAAGAGAGCCCAAATTCTCTGACAGGACATAATGACCAGCCCTTATCTTTCCAGCCTCCAGTCACACCTCAAAGGCTTGCAGTCCTCCTGGGTCTCCTTTCCTGCCTCTGGCGCTAACACATGCTGTTCTTTACACATGTTCCACCCCTGGACTCAGCTCAGCCCCTCTCCCACCCCACCCCTGGGCTGGCTTGGAGCCCTCCTTCAAGTCACAGACTGTTTGGTACTCTTACATCCAAATTACTTGGGAAGCCTTGTCTTCTCACCTTGCCCCAGAGGGAGCTTCTATCAACCACCGATGGTGACGCAGTCAAACCCTTTAAAGCAAGGCCAAGAATATGGATGTTTCTCATATGACCTCCACATCACTGGCCTGGGCACAATCGGCGTGAATTCTCAAGACTTTTCAGGAGAGGACAGGGGTGCATAAATACTCAATTTGTTTCTCAGCCTCTAAATATACAAGAGGGTGTTTATGAACTTCAGTTGAAAAGAACTGTCTGTATAAACACTGTCTGCATTTAAGCAAGTCAGGCAATGCTGAGCTGAATTCAGGCAGACCTGACACACTTGAGTGAGCTCTGAAAGCAGGTTTCTCAGCTACTAAACAGTATGAGCACATCAGCAACAAGGTACAGATGGAGTCCTGTCATTTAGTGGGAAGCGCTAGAATTCCCCCCTGGACCAGCTCCACACCATCCCTTGCTATGCTATTAACAAGCTTACAGAACATTCCTAATTAGCCTGAGCGGTGTTTAGGTTCAGTTTTAAAGAAAGACCGCCATTTCTGCCATCCACTTGTTGTTGAAGCCTTCTGTGGTTAGAAATCACTGGAGAACTCTGCTTAGAAGAGGTGAGTAATGCCTTCAGAACAGCTACACCGTCATGGCGGATCTGTGGCGTGCGCAGGGTAGCTGGCCTCCAAACACTCAGCAGTTTTTCCAAATGCTTCTGAGCTATTTTTCCAACTAAACATGAGCCCATCCTTTTGTTTGTATTTCTTTGCATCATCAACAATTCACAAATTATTCAGATCTTGAAAGCCTTGATAAGACAACCTAGTGTTTTCTGCCCACCAAAACTCACCACAGAGAGCCAGGGAAAGAACCCAGAGGTCTAAATTACCAAAGTTGAAGCATTTGTTAAGGATGGCACATGAGCCTGCATCTTCCACACCAGGCTGTCTCCCAAGCTCTCCTTCCCCACCATTACACTTCATTTCTTTCTATTGTTTGTACCCTCAAAGACCTACATCCTTTACCCAATGATCAACTGCCTTCAAAACCCACATTAAGACATTTGTTTAAAAGGCCCCAACTCCCTCCCAGTGAAAGCACCTGCCATCTCCTGCTCTTCCGTGCTCTTCATCGACAGCACCAGAGAGTCCACAGACAGCCCTGCTTGCTCATGGGAGCTAAAGAGAGGTCTCCAGGACCCTCAGAGGCTGCCGGAGCCCAACAAAGTTTCCATGAATGAGACACATATGGCCACAGACGTCAGCCTGCGTCCACCCGAGAAGGTGTGGGAGAAAGTGCCGAGGAACTGGTTTTGTGCTGAAGTCTACTGAAAGGTACTACACAACTGATACTTTGTGGGGGAACTGAACGGCAAGTTCTTTGATGGCTAGAACGCAACTTTACATAAATCTCAGAAATCTGTAAACTGTCATGAAGACGCTAGAGCTTTTGTCGTTTGGGCTGAGATTTCTGAGGCAGTCTCGTGTAGCTGCCTCTCACCTGCTATGCAGGAGAGGTTGGCTCCTGTCTCTATGACCCGAGTGATGGGATTACAGGTGTCGGCAACCATGCCTAGTGAGAACACTGAATTATTTTATCTATCATCTGTCTGTCTGTCTGTCTATCTATCTATCTGGTTTTTTTGAAACAAGGTTTCTCTGTGTAGCCCTACCTGTCCTAGAACTCACTCTGTAGACCAGGCTGGCCTCTAACTCAGGGATCCACCTGCCTCTGCCTCCTGAGTGCTGGGATTAAGGGGTGTGTGCTATCTTGTCTGTCTGAGAACACTGAATTTTTTTTTCTTTTTTTGAGAAAAGGTTTCTCTGTGTAATGTAAAGGTTTCTTGTAGAACTTGTTTTGTAGACCAGGCTGGCCTCGAACTCACAGAGACCCGCCTGCCTCTGCCTCCTGAGTGCTGGGACTAAAGTTGTGTGGACCACCATGCCTGGCTGAACACTGAATTTTTTAATGATATAAGTTCGACTAAAGTTCAAAAGCAGGAAAATGGTTAAATTATGTGATACCTGTACAATAAGTCCATGCAAAACATTTTAAAACTATTTAAAATATATATGAAATATGTCCACAAGATAATTGTCTAATTAAAAAAAAAAACAGTTGCATGGCTCATGTCTGTCTGTAATCCCAGCACCTGGGAAGCTGAGGCAGGAGGATTGCCATAAATTCAGTCAGACTGAAACACACAGCGAGTTACAGGCCAGCCCTAGACTACTGAGACCTCGTCTCAGACAACAGCAGAATAACCAGACAAAAGCTGCAGACTTGTCCATAAGGTATGGTTCCATCTGTCTGAACATCATGAGTGCACACACACAACACACAACACTGTTTAGAAAAAGGTCAGAAAACATGCATATCCCACTGGTAATGGGGATGACTGTCCCCAGGGGTCAGAGGTCCAGACAAGCTGCACATTCTTATTTTATATACTTCAGTATAAGCTGATTTTTTCAATGATCTTCCATTTATTACTTTTATAATAGAAATGTTATTATGTTTTAAGTTTATGCCTAAAAAGGCTTTGAAAAATAAAATGAATTTTTTTAAAAAAATCTAGGAATGGTGTACATAAAATAAAAAGTTTGTGTTGCCCGGAAATGCCATTTTCTTGTTCCTCTGCAATTAGTGAATGAATTTCAAGTTTCTCTCAAATACAGAATTCCAGGATACATCTGGAAGCAGCTTAGTCAGGAAATGGCTTAAACAAAGACATGGTTTTGAAGACTGGATTTAGGGGTTAAAAACAAACAAGCAAGCAGAGCTGGTGAGCACTTAAAATAGATAAGCACGCTGCCCCCTTCCTCCACCTAACATCCATGACATTCTCATTGCCTTTAAAAGCCACGTCAGCTAGCAGTCACGCACTCAGATGTTTAAATATCTAAAAACATAAAGTACGTGCCTAGGGATTTGCTTTCTCCATTCAAACTACTAAATTTCCAAAATACTGCTCTAAGTGTAAATGAAGTCAAGAAAAACAAACTATCCATGAACAGGGACAAAAGAGAAGCCACGTGCTTTCAAACATGCAGTTGTGTTCCAGGAAGCATTATCTTCTCTCTGAGAGCAAAATAAGGAAAAAGCAGGCTTTGTGGGAATTTCCACCCCGCCAGCTCTATCATTACGACCGTCTGTTCCAAACACACACAGCCTAAAATTTCCTGTTTTTAAGCCATGGTCACCATTTTCTAGCCTTGTTCTATCTGTGCTAACTTTAGTTTAGTAACATAAACAAGAGAACATGCTGGAACACTGAAGAACGACGCCTCACTCCAAGCCCTCGGCTGTCCGGCGAACTTCCGAAATACCAGTTTTCCAGGCTTTGCTTGGATGAAAACAGGTTAGTGTGTGGAGAGGGTGAAGGAGTCTAACAACAATGGAACCAAATTCAACAGTAGCTGGAGAGAGCTTGAGGAGGTTTTGTGTAGACAGTTTGCTAAACTGCTCTCTCTCTCTGACGGCTGGGGTATAAATTCTGCATTAAAACAAGCATGCACAGCCACAACAGAAATGTATCAGTGTTTAATATACAAAGCTGTACTTAACCCTTTTCCCCGAGGCACGAACCGACTGAGAACTTGATGAACGCAAGCAGAGCGTTTCCTGGGGGTGGAGTGGGGGAACTAGCAACAGGCGCAGACTAGGAACCATACAGCAGGGCTTCTCTTCAATACTGACTACAGAAAAGGCTGCTCGACCTTGGACTCTAGGTTGGGAAACCGAGTTACCAACATGCCAAGCTGGTCATCCTCTGGTGCTAATTCTCAATAGAGCACTTTGGGACATTTGGGGGTATTTTTTACTAATGAATACTAACTACTATTTCCAGTTCTTGAGACAAGCCCACCCTTTGCTCCCAGAGTTTCTTACTTATTCTGACCAAGAGAAGGCTGGGGAAAGATAACCATGCCACTTTCTGCATGAGCTGGAGGAGGCCTTGTAGCTCAACAGAGACAGGGAAGAGAGCCAGCCTGCCTTGGGTTCACTGTCTCTTCTCCTCCTTACTACCTCAGACACCGAGATGAAAACCCAGGCGGAGTGAGGTCATCCATGTCTGGGGGGCAGCATTGGCAAGAGGCAGCTGCAGCTTCTATGTTATCCAGCCAGCTGAGATTTGCAGCTAGCCAAGAACACATATGTAATGGGGGCCTTCTCCTGCGAAGGCAGAGGTGGACTGAGTGCCCGGGGAGAGACCCACCGATCTAGCTGAGCAAGCCAAAGGGCACAAGCGTTATCACGAGCCCAAGCATGCCAAAGCAGACATTGGCGGTGGCAGAACCAGAGCGTTGACGACTGTTGCAAAAACAGAGCTGATTTTCTGACTTCATTGAAATTTGGCTGCTGTGGCCTGCAGCTGTCGTGTGGACACTACAGTTTGAAAGGACAATTCTGTAACTCATGGATGAGGCAGCATCTTGCGGCAAAGTCCAGCTCCAAACAACGAGACCCACAATGAACATTCTACTGTGCACCACTGTAAGCTGGGGATCTACTCTAGACCACGGATGCATGTCACTCATTACTGCCACTGCTACTTGGAAAACAACAGCCTTGTTTACATAAATCTGTATTTTAAGAAATGCTGCTGGTGTGGCGGCACACACATTTAATGCCAACCAATACCGGGAGACAGAGGCAGACAGGTCTCTGTGAACAAGGCCAGCCTGGTCTACAGAGTGAGGTGGGGACCAGCCAGGGCTACATCCCAACACCTGTCTCTGCTGGTCTGGGGATGTAGCTCAGTAGAGTGGTTGCCTAGAACCCATGAATCCTCGTTGATACCCAGCATCACAGAAAACCCGGCGTGTTGGTGCACGCATGTAAACTCAGCATTTGGGAGGAGGAAGCAGAAGCACAGGAAGTTCAAGGCCGGACTCTGCTGCTATGGAATGCTGTCCGCTAGTCAGGCCACAGCCGTCCCCTCTGTAACCCTCAGCAGCCATGATTACCCACAGCAGTGGCTCTCAACCTGTGGGTCTCGATCCCCGCAGGGTCGCGATCATATCAGCTATTTACATTATGATTCCTAACAGTAGTACAATTACAGTTATGAGGAAGCAGCGAAATAATTTTACAGTTGGAGTCACCACAACACGAAGAGCTGTATTAAAGGGTCACAGCATCAGGAAGGTTGAGAACCAAGGGTTTACACAGGCTTCTACACAGGACTGGACCTATGGAGGAAGGCAAGGGCTCATGAGGCCCTACCTCTCATCAAAGATTTACCGACAGCTAACATTTCTGGGAGGAAGAGGGACGTTTTCATGAGTCGTATGTCACTCAGATGCTTGCAAACTATCTGCGCTCCTTTAAGTTAACCCTCAACTGAGCGCACTGCTTCACCCGGCTAGACCTCGGTCCATGGTTGGTACCTTTCTGGGGTGAATAGACTTTTTTTGTCTCTCCAGGAAAAGTTCACACAAAGCTACATAGTGAAGCCAAGACCAGTCTGGGCTACATAAGACCCAAAACAAAACCCAAACCCAAAATAAACAAAAACCCCACCAAAACATTAATAGCAATAGTGTGTGTGTGTGTGTGTGTGTGTGTGTGTGTGTGTGTGTGTGTGTGTGTGTATGTGTTTATTTTATCTTCTGGTTGGAATGTTGCTCAGGAGTTCAGAGTTGATGCTGATCTTCCAGAGGAACTGAGTTCAGTTCTCAGCACCACACCAGACAGCTCACACCAATATGTAATTTCTGCTCCAAGGGACTCAACACCCTTTTCTGGCCTCCACAGGTACCTGCACACATGGGCACAAGCCCCCACAAAGAAACACACATCTGCACAGAATTACAAATAATAAAAACAAATCCTTAAAAAAAAAAAGCTATCTTCTGTAAACACCATCAAATCTCTCAATTCCATTAGTTCACCGTTTCAGCTGAAAATATTTATTTCTGGGGTAAAATGGGTGTTTGCTTTTGAGTTTTCAGCAACTGTAAAAACATGGTGACTTTCTAAGTTTCTTGTGGCCCATTCACAACGTATAATAAAGCAGAGCAGTGGTACAGTAAGAACCGTACCACAGGGGCCAGAGAGGGGTCATCAGTAAGAGCACATACCACTCCTGCAGAGGATCTGGAGTCAGCTCCTAGCACCTATTCGGCAGCTCATAGTGCCTGTAATTTCAGTTCCAGGGAAACGAGATGCTCTCTTCTAACCTCCAAGGGATCCTGCACATGTGGTAGACATACACACGCTAGGCACACACACATCCCCATAAAAATAAGTAATAAATATTTGTTTGTTTTTAATTGGGTCACAGTTCAAAAACAGTACTTTCATATGTATCACTGAAGTATTGACAAAACAAATTTAAATTTCCATAATGATATTAATATGTAATAAGCCCAGATGATGCTCATATACTTCCTTCTGAACATACAACTCAGTTTAAGACTTCCAGACAAAAGGCATGAGGCAATTATGAGTTTCCTTGGGGAAACTACTCCAACGAGATAAATCATGTGTGCACTAGAGTTACTAATGCAGACAAGTGACCTTATCCCAAGACAAGCACCAGGTACAAAATGGACCCCAAGACAACACTCCTTCACAAAGAAGGAAGTAAAGTTCTCTAACGCAAACATGGAAGGCTTGATCATATGTGATGCTGGGCGTTATTTCCATTCATGTAATAATCCAAGCATGATCTTGCCACACAAGAAAAGCTGTTGACTATAAACCTCTTTTTGTTTGTAAATCATGCAAGTACTAGCCGGCTCATACTAGGCTGTGGACCCAAACTAAACCCATCTTCCTGTTTCCTGCCAACTTTCCATTGCTCTCTTTACCACTCAAGCCTTATAACCTCTGGCCAGCAGAAAAGTCGTACAAGGTACTGAAGACAATACCAATAGCAAGGATCTGTGCACACACCACCATGTCGGAGGACCAGGACACCACAGATAATACCAACAGCAAGATCTGAGTACACACCACTGTGTCAGAGGACCACGACACAGATAATACCAACAGCAAGGATCTGTGCACACACCACTGTGTTGGAGGACCACGACACAGATAATAGTAACAGCAAGGATCTGTGCACACACCACCGTGTTGGAGGACCAGGACACAGCTGGTATAAGGAAAACTGGGGTCAGGGGCTTCTGCCAAGTGGCAGCAACTGATGGATCTTTCAACAGCTGGAATCAAAACTATGGCCAGAGTCACCCAGCGCATAAAAACAAAACAAACGCCCCCGACACCCACAGTCACACACACACACACACACACACACACACACACACACACACACACACACAGAGCCCCACTGCGCAGCTGATGCTGGCCACACGCTCACGGCTTTGGATGTGTTGGGAACCCTGGGAGACAATCAGAGTCAACGACACAGTATCTGAGGTACGGCAACAGACACTGCCTCTGTCTACTGGCCAACTTACAAGTTCACTAAGGTCCACAAAAGCTAAAAATAACCACATCAACATGTTTACAGTGCTTAAAAAATACAGGATCCACACAGTCATCTAAATATAGCCCTGGAGTTCAGACTGCAGGGGCTGGCTTTGGGTTTGCAGAGATGTCTCCCTGACAGGACATCACAGACACTCACATTTTGCTATCTTACTTTAAATATGCAATTGCTGATGTTTAATGAGAAGGAAGGAGCAGTGGATTGGGGGTGAGGGAAGACAAGCAGGGAGGAGGAAGGATGCCACTTTGTGGCCTCCTGCCCCCTTTAACTAGGATGCTCCAAATTATCACCAGCTCCTGCCCGATACTTGCTGGAGGGACCTGACCTCCGGGGGATGTCCTGCTTGTATTTTTCCACTCAGCACATCTACTCTCCTCCCCGGTGCTCCCGGACCCTTCCCTTTCCTCATTCCTCACACAGAAGACTCAGAGACAACACACATAAGCAATAAAGAAGGGACACATGAAAGGTCTCCATACAGCATCTGGCCCAACAGCTGCTGGCTTGTGAAAGACAGCAGCTAATTCTGCTCTTTCATTTGTTTGCTTTTGTTTTCCTAGACAGGGTCTCCCTATGTAGACCAGGCTGGCCTCGAATTCAGAGATCCATTTGCCTCTGCCTCACCCGAGTGCTGGGATTAAAGGCACGCGCTACCACGGCAAGCTTCTAATTCTGTTCTTGAGAAGCAGGGAAAATGTTCCCAATAAAAACCCTAACACTGGTCCTCGGTGGGATCTCAGGGGAGCCACACAAAGGCTGGCAGACAGACTGAGCATCTCATCAGGATGGTACTGTGAGACAAACGGTCAGATACTGTTGGTTTAAATTTTATCCCTATAAAAAAAACAAGAGGAGGAAACTTTTGTCACAGCTCAGCCCTCTTCCTGCAAGTAAGAAACTGCAAACATCTGCCTCTCTTAGAGGACCCTGGTGGTCGTCCAGTGTTTCAGGGGAAGTGTTCTGAGTTAATGTTGTGCAGGTAGTACTGTTTTCTTTAACAATTTACTTTGAAGAAATTAACAGCAAAAGTGACAAGTCAGGGGGTGGCTATAATAAAACCACAGCCATCAATAGGTGTATTTTCTGTATTCGGATCCAATTTTCATTCATACGCACAGACATGCTTTCAAGTAGCCACCTGCTAGAATTTCCTGTTTTGGATGGAGATTTACCAGCCCTGTACACGCTAGCTAGACACGTCCTCTATGCCGAACTACACCCCCAGTCTCCAGTCTTTCGAGACAGGGTTCCACTACGTAGTGTAGGCTGGATTTGAACCCCCAAGCCTCCTGTCTTACCTTCCTGAGCACTGAGAGTGCAGGTGCACTAGCAGGGCTGCCCTGCTAGGCAGTCTGCAAAGAATACTGGGAATTAGGAACTTCACAGCACTGCCATTATCATGAATTCATTTTCCCCTCCCAGTGTGGTCCTCTCACCAAACGGTCTTCAGGACGACCACACCTACCATCTGTGTGTACTCAGGTTCCTGCCTCTCACTGCTGCTCTTCTCTCAAGACCCAACACACACTAACCCAAGCAAATGGAGTGTCAACGTGTGAATTAATGTCTCTGTGCACAGATGAATGCTACAGGGAGCATCAGATAGTCACCAATGGGCTGGAGAGATGGCTCAGAGGTTAAGAGCAAGGGCTGCTCTTCTAGAGGTCCCGAGTTCAATTCCCAGCAACCACATGGTGGCTCACAACCATCTATAAAGAGATATGGTGCCCTCTTCTGGCCTGCAGGCATACATGCAAGCAGAACACTGTATACATGATAAATAAATAAACCTTAAAAAAAAAAAAAAAAAAAGATAGTCACCAATAGGTGATCGTTAAGTGGTTTGATGATGGATGTACCAGAAAAGCAAGAGACACTATGTCAACAAACTGAGGAATTGCCAATGAAACAGTATAGATTTAAACTGTAGAGAATTAAATATAGGAAAAACAAACTACACACCACTACCTGAAACATAACTAAGTAGAAAGACTCGCCCCAAGTGTCTGGGGCCTAGGAACGAAGACATGTCTGCCCCCTAGTGGAGTGCCCAGAAACAGGGAAAGCTTGAAACAGGCTTGGACTACAAAACCCCAAACAAAACAAATCTGAAAACCAAACAGCCCTGGGGCAGGAAATGAACTATAAAGCCAGAGGTTGTTTCCATCTCCTACAAATCAGTCACTCAAGAAAAGAAAGGTGACTATGGGTTCCTGGTAAGCACCTTTGACCCAGAGACAAAAGGCATCTACAACCTGGGCTGTTGGCTCACGCACCTTTGGACAGTGATCATTACCTTGTAAGGAAAAGCCCTCATTTCTGGACTGTATCTAGTTATGATATGGATTTCTCCACAGAGAAGACATCTAGGCTGACCTAGGCTGGCCCCTCTGTTTTCAGTTTTCAGATGTCCCAAACATGAAGGATTAAAATAAAAACATTTCCATAAAGAGGGCTCTGGAGGTCTCAGGCAGAGAGAATCAAGCACTGGCTAGGGATGGCTGCAGGCGAGGTGTGCGGCTCCTCCAGACGCACATTTATCTCTGTGGGGATCTTTCTGTGGAGAAGGGGTGTGTGGCTTGCCTATGACCTCATCCTCAACCACAGCTGCCTTTTGAAACCAGCAGCTCCTTTTATATTAGAGTTCCCCACTAATCCACAGGCAGTTCCTGACAGACAGGATGACAGGCAGGGCGGCTGGCCTGCGTACACAGCCCATCTGGGGACTCCTCCCCGGGGACTACTGACACGGGTTCCCAAGACAGACAGCCACAGCTACACAAGAGGCATGGACAGAGTAAAACACAGAGAAAGAGTACCCGAAGGTGAGGCCCAAGCACTGGGCAGTTTCTGCCCTTCAATGATGGGTGGTTCAATTTCTTCGTTCCTAGGCAACAAGAATGCATGGTTATCTGTCTTCTGAGGCGATTCCAGATTTCCCCCATATTTAAGAGCACATAATACTCCTGCAGCTGTCGGAATTCTTAGAACTGTACAACAGTCAAGTGAGAAAAGGTGTATAAATATTCTGAAACTGGAATCAAGGTACACAATAGCATTTACTTAGCCACTGCATCACCTTCCGTGGAATGCACTGGACTGATCACTTCGGCAGGTTCTAAACACAATCAACCTCTAATGCTCTCTGTAACCACACCTTGCATGGAATCAGTGTTAGCTTGACAGACCCCACCACCTTATCAAGCAAATGCCCAGGATACAGAAAGAGAAAACTGAATTTTCCTGCTTTCCTGTTCATTCACCGCTGTGAATGCCATGAAAGACGGACAGGAAGGGAGAAGGCTGAATCCACCCTCTCTGTTCGCTTCTCTTTTCCCTCTGAATCCAAACCCCTCAGCAACAGGACACACTACGACACACAGACGGACATTCTTGCCATTGCCTGGGATCGCTACCAGAAAAGCAAATCTCAGCCAAGGCATCCTGAAAGATTTGTTCCAGTTAAAGGTTCTGCCGTCAGGAGGAAGGAGGTGGGAGAGTGTCCCCAGCTCTCTATTCTTAGATATAGCTCCCTGAGTTAATTTTTATCCCTTGTCTCTTTTCTGTCTTCCTGCCAAATTATTTACGGTGGGGAAAACAGCTCAAATAATTCACTTTCTTAAAATTCACTATATTTAGAGAATGATGTCACCACTCAGTTTGAAATACATGATATAAGTCTTAAAGCATGCTTATATGTCTAACTTCATGTTTTGGAGTCAGTTCAAATTATTCATTAAAATGAGTAACAAAGAACAAAACACAGAAGCGGCAGCTGTTGCATTTGATTTCTAATTTGCATCAAGTGGTGTATTTATAGTTAGACAGCGAACTGGGCTACGCAGGAAAGAGCCATTGCTACTCCCAAGTAATTATAGTGCAAAAAATCAAGCAAATCGTTAACTCAAGAATGAATTTTTATAAATGTGTCTGTGCATATGTGTGGAGGTCAGAGGATGACTTTTGGGAGTCTGTTCTCACCTCCCTCCGTGTCTTTGAGGCAGGGTCTCTCAATGCTATCACTACGAAGTACTCCAGGCTGACTGGCTCCAGAGCCTGGAGGTTCTCCTGCCTCTGTCTCACAGCAGGGGTGCTGAAATTACAGGTGTGCACTAACACACTGCAGCTTTTTACAAGAGTTCTGGGCATCACACTCAGGTTATCATTTCCCTGACTCCAATGGTGTCTGACAAGCTCATTAATAACATGCGCAGAATGCAAACTTCACCTTCAGCTGCTCTATTCATCTACACGTGCCCAAAGTCAAAACATCAAGTGGTACAGAAGAGCTCTTGAGGCAACACCAGGCCTGCTATCTCAGGAGACAGAAGTGTGCCCAGGTTTCCGTTTCTCTTCATGGATACCCACTCCCCTTCCGGTCAGCCTTGGTTTACCCCCACCTCTTCACCTCACTACCATCCTCTGCCCCGCTGTGTTTGGGGAGTGGTGGGCAGACTAATTCCCTTCCTCCTAAAGGTGGCTGCCTGTTACCAGAGTGCTCCCAGGGGCTTGCTTCTCCATTGCTCTGATGCCCACTGGACTTAGGCAAGTTTTTTGTTTGTTTCCTGAGACAGGATTTCTCTGTGTAGCCCTGGCTGTCCCCAAACTCACTTTGTAGACCAGGCTGGCCTCGAACTCAGAGATCAACTTGCCTCTGACTCCCGAGTGCCCCAGTCAAAGGCGCGTGCCACCACCGCTGGGCTAAGGGCAGTTTTTGAAATTGCCCTTTATTTGTATGTTTCTTTCCTCTGTCCTTCAACTCACCTAGACCAAAGGAGAATTTGAAACATCTGTGAAAAATTCATTTTATGGTGAATATGCTTAAAAGAAAGAAAGAAGGAAGCAGAGAAAGAAAAGAAGCTATGTGTTCACAAGTAAAACAACCTGCTTCCATGCAACCTGGCACTGTAGACCTCCGGTCAGGCTTTATAACTCCCGTTCCGCTTCCTCCCGACGCGGTTTCCCTCAGCTGGAGAGGCTTCAGGCCCCACTCACACTGTTCCTTCTTTCTTCAATCTCCGAATGCCCGACTTTCTGGCAACACGAGCTTTTTCTTCTCTTTCTCTGCTGTTCCTCAAGCCCTTGCACTGCCCCTAAATTCCATCTGCTGTACCAGCACAACGTTTTTTCCCTTAAAGTCTGCATCAGTCTAAAGTCACCACAGCAGCACAGTGGTGACGGCAGACTCGGTTCCTAGGCCCCAAGGTGCCCCAGGACTATGTTCACCTCTGTCAGTGTCCTTGTCATTCGCCTCTTGTCACTCAAAGGCAAATACTCTCACAGACAGGCTCTAATTAAGTCCTTTTCCCCCACCTCACCAATTAATTGCCTTCCCAGAGCAGATGTAGCTTGAATATGAGTGTCCCCCATAGGCTCCTGGTCCCCAGATGGTGTCGCTGTTTGGGGACGTTATGGAACCTTCAGGAGGCAAAGTCTTGCAAGAGCAAGTGGGTCACTGGGGTTAGGCTTTGAGATGATTATTCTGACATCACTTTCCATTCTCTCTCTGGCTGCTTCCTGAGTGTAGATACAATGTGACCACAGTTTCTTGTTCTTGACACTGGGAATCATGTCTTCTCCGCCATGACAAACTCTATCCATTTAGAAGTATAAACTGAAATAAACCCCTTCTCCTGTACGCTGTTTCACTGGTCAGGATACTTTATCACAGCAACAGAAAACTAAGACGTAGCCCTCCCCCAACACACATGCACTCACTCAGCCATTCTGCACAGGTAGCTGCTGGAATCTACTCCTTGCCCGTTTTTTCCCTCAGGGATGGGGGCTCATAAGCCTCATACATGAGCCAACAAATCCCTACAGCATGTCTTCCCCCTTGGTGTGCTCACCTTACTCTACCCAGGGCCCAAGAAAGGGTGTGGAAGTCAGGCTTCAAAGGACGCATGACTTAATGGTCAATTGTATTTTATAATTCACTCTGTCTGAAAGAGCGGTTCAACGAATTTTAGTTCTTGCTGCATTATCATCTTAGAACACAGAGAACAGCAAACTTTTAAAAGTGCTCTCAGATACTCT
>CABHPP010123579.1:19659-43654 GCA_902168425.1 Peromyscus attwateri
TAAGACTTCTGACTGAAGCCGTCACTGCCTGGGTGGCTGCATCTAACCATCCTGTCAGTCACCATTTGCCCAGCGAAACCATGAATACATGAAGGCCTTAGTTGAATTTCCCTTTGGCATACTCAACTGTGGATCTGTTCAATGGAGATCATTCAAAATTTACAACATTCTTCCTAGCAAAAATAGATGTAAAATACGCCAACTGGCAACCTACTTCCATCTGGGAGAGGTATTTTATTGGGAATAATGGTTATATTTATTTAATCCATTCACCCATTCACTCATTCCAAAAATATTTATTGAGTACCAACAAGTGCCACTACTGTCACAGCTAAAGGGTGGTGCTTTAATGAGAGGCAGAGCATGTCTGCCTCGGCAAACTCCAACTCCAGTAGTGGAGGACAAAACCCAAAAAAAAAAAAAAAAAAAAAAAAAAAAATCAAGTCTGTCATCTACAAAAGAACACTCAAGTTGATCTGTAAGTCCTAACATTTCCTAAATCATCCTAAGGACACGGGGAAATGCCCTAACAGGGTCCCACAGTGTATTTCAGCAGACCAAACCACCACCACCCTTGACATGGTCCCTCTGGGAGACGACAATTAGCAAGCTCTTAGGCTCAGATCCTGGGAGCTGCACAAGCTTAAAAGCACTGCAATCTCCTCCTCTTGAACGTCTCCATCAGCTAATAAGATGAGGTAATCAATGTGCAGCTTCACCGTGTAACCCTCACGCAAGGCCATTACTCCAGTCCCCTGACATCATCAAATACCCAGCCTTGGCCACTTATCACTCCAGTTCAATATCCATCAACAGAACACACAGCTAGAGTGAAAAGAGGGAGGGAGGGAGGGAGAGGGAGAGGGAGAGGGAGAGAGGGAGAGAGGGAGAGAGGGAGAGAGGGAGAGAGGGAGAGGGAGAGAGGGAGAGAGAGAGAGAGAGAGAGAGAGAGAGAGAGAGAGAGAGACACACACACACACACACACACACACACACACACACACACAGAGGGAACCAAATTTCATTAAATTTTAAAAAACATTTTCTACATTTTCTAAATAACCATTTGTCCCAAGTGAGAAAACAGAGCTATCAGATGTTGATCAAATGTTGATGATAACAGTGGCTACGATTAGCCAGGTGTCCTAAAAACTAAATATGCAAAATGTGATGGTTATGGATTCATGGGGGGGTTTCTGAGGTGACATATACAATGTATGGTTACTTGATGCTTAAAATTTATCTCTGCAACAGAAAAGAATCAAACAAAAGGAGTTACACATCCTTGGAAGCAGAGTGATTAAACTGGACACGGAGCGGTCCATGTGGATGCTGACACTGGACATCCTTGAGAAGCCTCAGCCTCCCTCAGCTGGGTCTTCTCCTCTTCTGTTTCATTCCCCCTCCCTCTCTTTCCACCATTCTCTCTTCTACATCTCTCACTTCCACACCATTTCTTCTGCTTCACCAAAGTACATCAAAGAACTTTTGTGGAGAAACCCTGTCTTGAAGGAAAAAAAAAAAAAGGACTTCTGTGTTTACTTTTGTGGAGGAAGGGTCTTTACCATATAGGCAAGGCTGGCCTGGACCACATCAACCTCTTGCCTGAACTCCAGAGTGCTGAGATGATAGGCCATGTGTGTGTCAACATGCCCAGCACAAATGAGCTTTGCCTGCCCTTAATGTAGGAAGCATCTCTGCTTATGTCTCCCCTTTCTCAAGCATTTTCTCACATTTGAGTGTAGATTCAACTTGATTTTTTTTTCAGTAAGGCATTCACCTAAAAAACCAAAACCCCAAAACCCGAACCAGCCTTCCCCTCTTAATGCAGAAATCACCAAGTGGGTTAGAACACTTGCACACGCGCCAGCTGAAACCAAGAACTAGTTCAGAGTTCTTTTAGGACTTTTCCCACCACAGGAACACCGGTTAACATTTATTGAGCACTCATTAATCCCAGACATTGTTCTAAGCACTTTATACATTAAGTTAATCCTCACCACAACCCTATGAGGCAGGGTGTAATTATTCCCAATTATAGATGCGAAAACAAGGCAGAGGGATTAAGTAATTTGCCCGAGTCAAACTGGAAATGGTAAAACCAAGATCTGAACCAGTGTCGGCTTGAGAGTCCACACCTCTTCCACATGCATCTTGTGTTCGAGGGGCAGCATACGCTTTGTAAAGGCGAACTAATACATCTATCTGTCTCACGTTCTTCCTTTTTTCAGACAGGGTTTCTCTGTGTAACAGTACTGGCTGTCCTGGATCTCGCTCTGTAGACCAGGCTGGCCTTGAACTCACAGAGATCCACCTGCCTCTGCCTCCTGAGAGCCGGGATTAAAGACCTGGGCCACCACCACCTGGCTTATTCTTTTTTTTTTTTTTTAAAAAAAACCTTTCAAAACAAAGAACTTTCTTCGACAAAACAAGCCCAGCAGTCCACTTTGCTGACCTCTGGTCTATAATTTTATTATTTGTGTGTTTGTGTACACACATGTACGTGAGTGGTGGTGGTGGTATGGCGTGAAAGTGTAAGCACTTGTTAGCCTAAGTGTGTGCACGTGCTGGTGCCTGTGCATGCCAGTGGGTCCAGGGGCCAGAACTTGGGTGCTTTCCTCCACTGAGCTTGTATTTTTTGAGACAGGGTGTGTTGGTCACTAAAACCGAGACTCATGAAGTCGGCTAGGTGAGCTGGTCAGCTCCATTCAGGGATCCTCTATCTCCCCCTCTGGCTCACTAAGGTTCCCAGCTCCCTCAGCCAGGTCTGGGCTTTTCACATTCATTCTGGGGATCCAGACTCAGGCCCTCATGATTGTGCGGCTGACACCCTACAGACCGAGCCATCTCCCAGCCCCACTTTTATTATTTCATATGTGCCAGTCTACTCCCATCACAGAGACAAGTTCAGGCAGAAGCAAGTTTATGTGAGATTCCAGGCAGTCTAACGGTCCATGACCCAGGACCCAAGAACGTAAGGAGACGCAAGCAAACAACCAAATCCGTACGGTCTGTGGTCTGCACACAGGACACACAGACCCCAGATAAGAACCAGGCACAGTAATCACAAACGAGAAGCAATGGTGATAATAAAAACCATGACCCTGAGTTTCACAATGAAACTTGACTACTCTATCTGTGGGACTTAATACGATTGTTGGTATCACTTGCTGACACACAGCAGTGTCTGCACACTGAGAAGCAATCTTTAGTCAGGCACTTATGAATGCTGCTCATTGTTTCCTTATCAAAATACTATCTTCAATGTCAGAAATGAAAGGAAAGACGTACAGTCGCTGATACCTCAGTGCTCTGAATGTGAACACCATTAACTCGGGAGTCTCCCTGGACATCGGAGAGATCTACTTATATAAAATAATAACCTTGGCATGCTCTCTCACCCTCTTAATGCATCACAATTTTGACATTAATATTTTAGGTCACATATATTTTACCACAACTTAAGCGTCTTTTAAAAATCAAAAGCTCTGAACCAGCAAGATGGCTCAGTTGGTAAAGACACTCATTTGCCACACAAGGCTGGTGACCTGAGCTTGATCCCAGGAACCCATGTGAAAGTGGGTGGGGAGACTCCACCTCTCAAGTTGTCCTCTGATCTCCACACATACCCCCACCTCAAAATGATGATTGTTTTAATTATAATTAATAATTTATATTATAATCTAATTAATAACCCAAAGATCCAAAGCTCTGTTTCGAATTCAGTCCTTTGCACTGGCTTTCAATCTACCACGATACACGCCTCTGTCTACAAAGTCCATGCTCAGAAGTTACTCCTCATATAAAATTTGGCTAATTTTAGCCTGGGGGAGGGGCACAGACATTAAGAATGCATCTCACATCTACTTTCTTTCCTATTAAATTGGGGCCATCTGTTTAAAGTAACAGCAGTTGTTTTTAGCAGTCAGTCAGGAGGGTACTTGTAACACAACAGCCACCTCGTCTCAGCATCAGCCCTTACCCAGGGCAGTGGTTACACACACACACACACACACACACACACAGAGAGAGAGAGAGAGAGAGAGCTCCCAGGGTGCTACTGGCACTTGTGCTCTTACAGATTGTTTGAGAATCCCTGGTTTGTTTGTTTTTTGGGTTTTTTCCCCCATTCCTTCTGATTGTTTGCAGCAGTTTCTAAGCAGAGAAGAGGGAGGGAGGAACCTGAGGTTGTCACGAACATCTGACGGTCTCTGACAGTCCTCACTGTTACAACTCGTCTGTCTTTACGAATCTGTGCGTCTGTTATGAGGCAAGCTGCTTACTCCCTACTTTTGTCCAACCTGAATTCTTTCCTCCTGAATGCAGAAGCCTGTGTCTTCAACCCCTTTTCTTCTGGGGGACAGTGACAAGGGAAAGAAAACACGTGAGATTTCCCCCTTATCAACAACATGGTGCTCTTCACAAGGAGGCCCCCTCTTGGCCCGTCCTCCGCCTCCGCCGGCACTGCACTGCTTCTGTGAAGTTTCTCTTAGAAGCCAACGTCCTCTGCCCTTGCCAGGTCAGATAAGGGCTTAACTTCAGAGCAGGCCTTTCTAAATGTTCTCATTCCCTTAGTTACTGAGTTAATTGTACATACTCGTGAGCTACAGTTTGACAGCTGAGAACACTGTGTAATGGTAAAACCACAGAGTAAGCATAGGTACTCCTTAAGTGCTAATTTTTTTCAAGTAATGTAACAATCACATGCATTTGTAGGGCACCATGCAATGTTTCAACACATGCACACAATACATACTGACAAAATCAGGGTAAGCCATGTTCCCGTCCCCTCGCCATTAGTTCTCGTTTTTTGGCAGCACAATTCATGAGATGTGGAATCAATCTAGATGGTCATCAGTGTAATGGATAAGAAAATATGACATGGGCTGGAGAGATGGTTCAGAGGTTAAAAGCACTGACTGCTTTTCCAGAGGTCCTGAGTTCAATTCCCAGCAACCACATGGTGGCTCACAACCATCTGTAATGAGATCTGGTGCCCTCTTCTGGACTGCTGTCATACATGCTGTATACATAATAAATAAATAAATCTTAAAAAAATAAAATATGACATAATAATTTCATGACAGTATGCAACGAAATACTATTGTCATTAAAATGATACCCTATGATAGGCACCAAAATTGGTGGAGTTGGAAACACTGTGTTTCCTCCAAATAGCCAGAGACAGAAAGTTAAGGGCCACATGTTCTCCCTGACACGTGGATGCTAATAAGAGTTGGTGACGCCGGGCGGTGGTGGCACACGCCTTTAATCCCAGCACTCGGGAGGCAGAGCCAGGCGGATCTCTGTGAGTTCGAGGCCAGCCTGGGCTACAGAGCGAGATCCAGGAAAGGCGCAAAGCTACACAGAGAAACCCTGTCTCGAAAAAAGCCAAAAAAAAAAAAAAAAAAAAAAAAAAAAAGAGTCGGTGACATGTACTACAGCGATCGTAAGGGGCTGAGGGGGCTGGTGAACAGCTATGAGAATGTTAGAACGTTCTAGAATACCACAGCACGTGGGATCTGAGAGCTATGAAATATTTCAGAAACGACTTAAGGAGAGGAGCTGGAAGGCTCTGAACACAACACGAGGAGAAGTAGGCCTTTTGTCAGTCAGTGTAGCTGGGTGAGAGGCAGGGGGAAGCCTGGCTACTCTGCACATCCACTGTGCTTACACTACCGTCCTTAGTCCTTTTGGGTTTTGATCTTTTTGAGGCAGGGTCTCATGTAGCCCAGGCTGGCCCCGAACTCTCTATGCAGTTGAGGCTGCTTTCGAACTTCTGATCTTCTCACCTCCACCTTCAAAGTGCTTGGACTACAGGCATGCTAAGTCACCATCTTTCCATTGAGTTTTACTCTTACCTTTTTTTTTTTTTTTTTTTTTTTTTTTAAATCAAAGGTTTATCCAAAGTTTAAATTCAGTACTTAAAGGACTCCACCCAAATAAGTAAGTAAGTAAATAAATAAATAAAACCTCTATCTCACGTGAGAAACAAGGCCTGTGGTGTGGCTCTGAGGTTCCTCTCCCTGAACAAGGACATTTAGATCTTTATTTGAAATGCCATTTTAGTAAATATTGCCCGCACTGTGAATGAGCAGGAACTGGCTACACAGAAACCCACGTAGAAGCAACACTTCTTCCCAGTGTCTCTGGCAGTCAGCTGTGGTACCTTTTCTAGGTCCTGGCCTACTGTCAGCGGCTAGTCTGACTCCCCAGTCTTCCCTCTCTGTCCAGCACAGCATGTCCTAGCTCCTGCCACAGAGATGGCCTCTGAGAGGCTGGGAGACGGAGTAACAGGTGGAAGGAATGGGAATCCTTAGAATTCAGTTCTGCAAGGGGCATTCTGCCCTGCACACCCGTGATGTTCTCCCTGCCGACCGACTGTCAGTGCAACATTAGCTCCTTCAGTCACAAACTTCGAGGTCTTTGTTGGAAGCGCAGGCATCAGCCTTCATGGTTGGGAGCAGTACTTACTGCACACCACACTGTTCCAGCTGTTTCCTGTGTGCTATCTCATTCATGAATTTTGGGCACAAGTCTTGCCATTATCCCCTGCTTTGAAATAAAGAAGCTGACAAACAGACGTGGTGGGCCGGATGTCTTACTGTTGTGTGTCCCCCCCACCTCTGTGACAAAGGACAGTGCAGGCTGGTAAATGGTCAACGGTCTGCGTGATGCAAAGTGCAAACAGCTAATTTCTACAGATGCTGCATCCTCAAGGAAAGCTCCTGGCCACACAAAGTGTTTCTCTCTGAGATTTTCCTCCTGTAGATTCTCTCATATCTGGGCCAGAAACATTAGCTCAGAATTAAGGGATTTATATTTGATTTGTTCACAAATACCCTTAATCTACGGTTTATTTTTATTGTGTTATAAGAATAGTGTGTGTGTGTGTGTGTGTGTGTGTTTTTGAAGAAACACAAACTTTGAAGAAAGTAGACAGCAGAACAGCTTCTGAAAGGAACTTTCTTCCTGTTTATAAATTCTACAACGCCTCACATTCTGCACCACAGTTCAGTGCTGTAAAATTCTAGATGATTAAACATGAACTCAGTCTCCATCCATGTCTATTACAAAGGGTGAGGAAATGCTGTTACACAACACAGGGGTTCTCCTTTTCATAAAAGGAGGCTACATCTTTACTCTTCCAAACTTCTAAAAGCAGGAGAGATGCCGAGAGCCATGAATACGAGGAAGAGGACAGAGTGAAGGAGGCTGCCTGGAAGACACCAGCCTTTTCGTCTTTTCCTCTTTTAAAATAGCCATTCTGCTTAGGGTTCTTTCATTTTCCACAAAGTTCTGATATTAAGTGCCAAAATCCACCTCATTTATTCATTCAGCAAACATGTATTGAGCACTCACTATCCGCTGAATACTCAGCCAGTTGCTGGATACATCTTAGCAAACTGAGAAAACAAGTCAGAAACTTTCATACATCCATCATGGCGGACATCCTAACTTAAGCGTGCGGAAAACTCCACATCCATTTGTTTTACCCGAGTCACAAAAGCAGAAGGAACAGGACCCCTTGGCTTTCCTTCCTTAAGTGGCAGGTGCCCCTGTCGGCAGGGCCTGGAAGCCCCACTGTTTGTGCTTCAAGCACCAACCTGGACTCAGAGGAACCCCCCACCCCCACCCCACCCCTGGGCCTATCTTTCCCGCTGATCCTTTTAGAAGTTCATGGTTATCTTATCCATCTGCTTTTCCAACGCTGTCGCCAAGCTCACCAGGTTTTAATTAATAAGCGATGAGTGAGTGATGTGCGTTCTTGGCCAGCATGAGCAAATATTTCATTATTTATATCAGTCTGCTCGTTATATGCTTGGTTACAAAGGCTAAGGAAGAAAGGATTGGCACCCCACGTGGTCAATCATTCCTATCAAAGTAAAAGCTCCTCGTACCATTGATTAGTGGCTGTGGAAAGATGACGGGACACACAAGACACCGGCTGCGGATGAGGTCCCTGGCAGCCTGCTGTGGGAAGAGCCCTGAGCCTGTCCTTCCAAGTGGCCTGGGCACTCACAGGGAACTCTGCCTTCATGCTCCTCCTCGTGTCTCTCACTGGCCCACCCTGAAGTTTGGAAATGGACCCACTGCAGCGGAGAGGTACCTTCTATATCCTCCTATGGATCCATCCACATGACATCAGCACCCTCTTCAGCCCCAGTCATGAAAGAAGCAAGAGAAAAATGCACAATCTGTGGGGTGCAAGGAAGGGGGACACCCCTGAAATACAGCATGTCACCTTGAAGGTAGTTCACAAGAGAAGCAACTTTTAAAAAGAGAGCCAGATGTGCGTGTGTGTGTGTGTGTGTGTGTGTGTGTGTGTGTGTGCGCGCGCGTGCGTGCGTGTTTGAGAGAGAGAGAGGGGGGGGGGGGAGGGAGGGGGAGGGAGAGAGAGGGAGAGGGAGGGAGGGAGGAGCTGGAGTTACAAACAGTTGTGAGCTGCCTGGTGTGGGTGCTGGGAACTGAACTCAGGTCCCCTGGAAGAGCAGCAAGTGCTAATCTCTCTAGCTTCCACCAAAGCAATTTTTTGCACCGTCTTTCTTCACCCCTACCAAATAACTTCCTGCCTTGCTCCAAAAATCTACCCCTGAACACTGCTTCCTCAACAGTTCCTCAACAGCACACCAACTAAGCTTTCTGTGAGCTCTCAGTCTTCTTCATAAGCACAAAGTCCCAGCTGTGCCTTTCAAAGCAACGACTAACTCTGTTTACCATGCTGCAGACTGTGGCACAATCTATTGGTTACTCCTAATTTCATTTCTCCATTTTATCTAGCAGATGTCAGCAAGCTTCTGAGAAGGGCAAGATAGTAAATGTGTTATGCTTTGAAGTCTATATGGTCTCGGAAAACTCCTCGGCTTGTCCATGGTGCTATGAAAGGAGACAGACCATCCACAGGTCAATGGGCATGGCTGTGTCCCAATGTAATTTTATTTACAAGTTCAGGTGGCAGGCTGGTTTGACACCATTAGCACCACTGATTCCTTATGCCTATTCTATAATGACAGAGCCTGTGTGCTAAAATGTGTATTTCATAGCCTCCCTTGCAGCTAGCTATGGTCACATGACTGTTCTGGATACATGGATGCGAGTGAAAATGACCTATACAAATCTAGATCATCCCCACTTTCTTGAGCTGAAATTCAAACTATGTTTGAATGTGGAGGTAGGAACAGCTTTCAGAATGATCGAGAAACAAGCTAGAAAGAATCACCTGGGCTGGAGGAAGAATGAGGAGAGGGAGAGGGGGAATGGAGGGAGGGAGGGAGAGAGGTGAAGAGAGGGAGGGGGCAAAATGTTTTTGTTGTTGTTTAATTCAATGGACTTTGGAGATCTTTTAATAAAGATTTGTATTTCCAAGCTTAGTTCAGAGCACAAGACTGTAATTGATTCAGAAAGGAAAGCAACTTTGTTCTAAGACTACAAAAACCCAATGATCCAACCACATGCCCACACAGTGGAGTCTGGTGATTTGCCATAGAGCTCCTAACACCAAAGCATCTGATATCTTACAAAGGCTAACAGTGCTACGCTCTTATATGCAACCTCCCTCTTATCTGTGTAACAGTTGATATTATTGCCACTTTTAGAAATGAAGCTCAGGAGCAGTTGCACAGATGTCTTGGGGGCACAGAGTTCTTAACCACACTCTTTTCCCCAAATCAACTCCCTTGGGTGAAGAACAAGCCACAGTAATATTTAGTTGATTGCAGCGAGATCCTTAAGAGATGGCTTTGTGACTGGGTTTCAGTTTTCAAACTGAAAAGCACCACTAAGATCCGCTGGCAGATGGCTCTGGTTTAATTATGACTCTCCTTTAAGAGCCAAGTAAACCAATAACACAGGTTAAATAACTTACCCGGGTTCCTCTGAAAAACTTTGAGAATGCCAAAGAGTAGATTTCATCAGGCATCCCCCAGTAGTCTGCCAACCTCCAGTCCTGGCCGGTGCTACTGCCTCCTCCCTGACTGCCCAGCGGCCGCCGACCATCCAGACGCTTGCTGCGCCAGGCTGAGCAAGGCCTGCTACGCAGTGGCAAAACCTGCTAGTAAAACCGAAGCAGTTTTCCCGCCCTGTCTGTCTGTCTGGTGTCTGTCTGTCTGTGTGGCATCTACCTCTGCTGGAGGTTTGGCACCTTAATGGGGACCATCTGGCTCTGTTTCCTTGACTGCCATGCCTTTCTTGTCCTAAACAGCCTGGTGGGTCAAGGAAAGTCAAGAATACCTGAGACTACATCACAAGTAGATAAACTCAAAAGCCAGTTGCAAAAAAAAGCTAACCTTACTTTAAATTTAAAGGGAACATTTCTTTCGCAGTGTTTTTTTTTTTTTTAAGTGGGGGATAAAAGTTGATTGTTTGAAAATTTTACTGAATTAATAGCAATGAATAATAGCCAATTAAAATAATTATTCTAATTAATTGCTGCTATACAAAGAATTTATAATATATTATAACATATATATGTTCATTTTGTTACAGAAATTTTGCAAAGAGTAAGTCTTTTGTATGTAAACATAAAATTTGCATGTTATCAATTAAACTTTGAAACTAATTATTTTTAAAATTGGGGAAGAATAGCCAGGTGAGTGTGGTTTGCACGTCAGGTAGCCCAGTGTCCTGGTTTCTACTCTGTGGTCAAGCATCATGACCAAAGGAACCTGAGAGGAGGGCTTACATCATTTACACTTCCACATCAGAGTTCAGTGTCAAAGGGAGGCAGGGCAGGAACCTGGAGGCAGGAGCTGGTGCAGAGGCCATGGAGAGGCGCTGCTTACTGACTCCCCATGCCTTGCTCAGCCTGCTTCCTTACAGAACCCAGGACCACCAGCCCAGGGGTGGCCGCACACACAGTGAGCGGGAACCTCTCACATCAATTTTTGGGGGTCGGGGGAAGCAATGGACAATCTAGTGAGGGCATTTACTCAACTGAGGTTCCTTCTTCCAAAGTGACTGCAGCTTGTGTGGCGGTGACACACCCAGCCGCACACCCATCTTTAGGGATGTGCGACAGGAAGACCACAAACCCAGGGCGGCTTGGGCTACGTGAGACAAGGCCTTAACATCTTCATTTCAGAGGCACAGGGGTGTTGGGAAGATGGTGCGGTACGCCATACAAGCATGAAGATCCGGGTTTGACTCCTAGAACCCACGGCATACCTGTAATCATACCTCTGAGGAGGGAAAGACAGGACCTGGGGCTCCCCGGCCAGCCAGTTTAACCAAGTTCCAGGTTCAGTGAGAGATTCTCTCAAAAAGTAAGGTAGAGCGCACCCGAGGAAGGCACCCACGTCAGCCTCTGACATGCGCACACACGTGAGCACTCGCACGCATGTGCGTGAAATAAAAAAAACTTTTTAAAAGAAAAGAGAAGGAAGGAGACAGCTTCAAATTGTGCTTTTTAATTTTAGTGCACATTTTCCTTTAACTCTTTACAAGAAAAAAACATACCAGATAAAAAGCTATGCAGCTATTTAAATAATATTTATCTGGGATGTGGAAAATGTGCTCACATACTATGTTTTATAGACCCAGGCTTCCAAACAGTTTAAAGTATTTTTTACAAGAGAATGACAAGGGCTGCTGGATGCAGTGGTGCACACAGAGATGGAGACAGGAGAATTAGACGTTCAAGGCCAGCCTGGATCCTGTCTCAAAAAGCCAGAAAAAAAACAAATAAAGATATATGCATATAAAACTAATGTGAAAGTAATTACTTCAACATTTTAACAGCAGTTTTTCTATGATTGGCTCAATAATTGTTTTCTTCGTTATAACTTAAGAATTTGAATTTTTTCTATAATACATTATAACAATATGGTTTTATTTACTTGGTATATCTGGAGTTTAACTCAGGGCCTCACATATGCTAGGCAAGTATTTTGCCTAGTTACATACCCAGCACCACCCCCCCCCCAACACACACACAATTTTTTTTAAAGGACAAAGTCTCACTGTGTACTTAGCCTTTCCTGAAGTCTAGACTCTCCTGCCTCAGCCTTCCAAGTGCTGGGATTACAGATATGAACCACCATCATATATATTTTTTTAAGGAGAACTAGGTATAAAGACGCGATGGCACTAAAAGAACAGACTTCTCCCTTCACTGTTAAGAGGATGAGAACAGCGGTCTGGGAGAGTACAAGCTCATCTCTCATCAGCACCTGGCACACTCACAAATTAAGCATCAAGTGAGGACTCAAGGATCCAACAGTGGAAAGTCTCAGGAAAAACCAGCAGCTATCACTACCCGTTAAAATACAGGAGAGAGGGTCCTGACCCACCACAGCACACCAGTGCTACGGCCACACTTTATTATTTCACAATTACTGTTTTGGAACTGAGAAAACAGAAAAGAAAAAAAAAAAAAAACAAAACACCCAAACTGTTGAAATAATAATAAAGTGCATGCGTCTCACAATTCAGCTGTGGCTAACGTCATGTAGAAAGCAGTTTTCATTTCACAGTGGAAAGCCCCCAATCATGTAGGAGCGTAAGACAGAAGAAAGTTTAAGTCTGGATAATGTTATCTTTCCCATTCCCACCAAATCAGAACAGAATCTGAGGGCGCATAGTTATTTTCAGATATTAATAATTAAAAACTTTTTTTTTTTAACAACTCAGCTGCTCAGGCTAGCTAACACCATTGTCCTGTCTCACTCTGCTGGTCACACGATCCTCAAGCGCTCTTTCTCAGACTGCGTCTTCCCTGGCAAACAATACCTTCTTTCACGAGCCAACAGATCATCAAAACAGCCTGGGCTCTGGCGTCTGTGCTCTTCAAAGCGTGGAACCTCTCCAGAGCTAAACGGGGAGTATTCCAGGAAAGAGCAGGTAGAAAGTTCAGGAAAATGCCTAATAAAGTTCCACTGCCTTTTCCCAAACACAGCTTCCCAAGCCCCAAATACTACAGCAGAGCAGAAAAACAAGTATGTTCTTCAGTCACACTCCTCAGATAGACTCTTACTGGTTCATTCAGTGAGAACTCTCTCCACAGCATTATTCCATTAGCAGGGGAAACACACACACACAAAGCCAACACCGGTAACAGACTCAACAATCGCCACCTGACCTAGCCTATTACAAAGTGCCTGCAGAAACAGCCAGTCTCATCAATGATTCTACCGGCATTAAATAGATAAGATTTTTCTGCAGTGAAGTAACAGTGGACAAAGGAAGACGGATTTATGACAGACACAGCCTCCGTCAGCCTAAGCAGAGAAGAAAAGGCAGCCTAGTGGGAAAGAAGTCACAGAGATAGTAAGCGGGATTCAGATCTAGTCACATAAATACGATGAAGAAGACAAACATACCTTTCATGTGGGCTGCCTAGAGAGACAGCTTCCCTGGCCCGCTGACTTCCATCATCCCGCTCATGACCAGTCAGTCCAGGAAAGTAATATATGACTTCAGTAATGCTGCCTGGCCTTCACCCAAGTCAATGACTTCAACCGCTCCACAGTAATAACAAAAGCCAGCCAGAGTGGATGCAGGGAGCAAAGAAGAGATGAAAGACCAGCACAGCTCCTCAGAGGACAGCTACCTCTTGTTAAAGATGCAGCCAAGGACTGACTGTTCGGAAGCATGAGTCTCCTCCAATGAGCTATTAGCGGCTAAAGAGCCTACTGTTGGCCCTGTCCACACCAAGCTCTCCCAACACAAAGATCTTCACTGTAAAACACCAGGAGTGCTCTGTGTACTCTGCACAGCTTAGAGGCTGCTGGACTGCCAATCAGGTCGATGCTACTCGCCTCAGCATACTGAAGGTGAGACACTCACAGGTTAGCTGAGGCAAGCGCAGCCTGTCTGGCTCCTGAGGCGATGGGACCCAGCCATCACCCAGTGAGTGCTCCTGAGGAGATGGGAAGAGCCACTGGACCCGGACACCACACAGTGAGTGCTCCTGAGGAGATGGGAAGAGCCACTGGACCCGGACACCACACAGTGAGTGCTCCTGAGGCTATGGGAAGAGCCACTGGACCCAGACACCACACAGTGAGTGCTCCTGAGGCTCACAGCCCAACCCGTATGAGGCTGGATACAGGGCAGGTGAGATGAAAGTGGCTGAAGCTGACTTTTGCTTAGTGGCCACACTGGATCAGACCCTGTCCCACTTCGCTACCGACTGTTGTTGTAAAGACCATGACCCAAAGAGATTTGGGGAAGGAAAGCATTTATTTGGCTTACACATCCTAACCACAGTCCATCACTAAAGGGAGTCAAGGCAAGAACTGAAGCAGAGGCCATGGAGGAGCTCCGCTTACCAGCTTCCTCAGCTTGCTTATATATACAGCCCACAACCACCTGCCCAGGGGTGGCACCACTCACAGTGGGCTGGACCCTTACACATCCATCATTAATCAAGAAAATGCCCCACAAACCTGCCTATAGGCCCATCTAATGGAGGCATTTTCTCAGTGGCGGTTCCCCAGATGACTCCAGCCTGTGTCAAGTTGGCAATAACTATCATAGTCCCTTTAGAAACAACACATGCTGGGACTGGAGAGAGAGCTCAGCCTTTAAGAGAGCTTCCTGCTCTCCAGCTCCCAAGCACAACCACCAGAACTCCAGCTCCTGGGGATCCAGCACTCCCCTCAGGCTTCCTAAGGTACATGCAGTGGTGACACACACCTTTAATCCCAGCACTTGGGAGGCAGAGGCAGACTCTGTGAGTTCAAAGTCAGCCTGGTCTACAGAGTCAGTTCCAGGATAGGCTCCAAAAGCTACACAAAGAAACCCTGTCTTCAAAAGAAGAAAAAAAGAAGCAATGATACCTGATGTCCATCACAGGACACAGCACTCTGATGAAAACGTCCTGTAACGTGTACAAAATAAGACTCCGGGGAGTCAGGTATCTTGTCTAAAACCACTGGGAGGTAATGCTGGCGTTGGAACCCTATACATTGGAGTTCCTATCACTACAGAAAGGTTAACTTTCGAAAGGGCTGACTCTCTCAGTCAACAGCTGAGGTCAATCTCCCGTATTTCAATGGATACTTCTTTGGCTGTGGGCAGGGAGGGACACAGGAGAAGGGAAATGTATGCCAACAAAACTCCACTACAACACAGAATAAGCTCTCATGCCCTAGAGCATTCCCCAAACTGTTTCACACTGAGCAATGCTGCAGAGAACCAGCGTCTGGGTGTGCATATCTGGAATATGGGCGCCAAACATCTATAAGTCATGGGACATTTCACACGACCTTTACCAAAATGCTAAGAAACTACTCATTTTACATTTGAAAGGTACTGAAGATGCTTGCTACTAAAGGATTCTGAGGTTAAATTCCTTTGTAAAGGCAAAAGTTCCTTTCTAATAATCTAACTGTCTTACTCCTTGAATTCTCAGAAGTAGCTATAGTCAATTTTAGCCAGATCTCTTAAGGTATAATACATAATCATCCAAATTATTTTGCATGCACTTGCTATGTGGTTTTGCCTTAAACTTAAAGAATGGGCCACTCCACCGTTCCACCTCTCTGTCTGTCTGCACCTCTATGGATTGCTAAATTGCCAATCATGAGAGCATATAAATTATTCTGCATTGAACAGCTTGGCTGAGACTATGGTGGACTAAAAAGAGTAGGCATCAAAAGCCTGATGATTATAATCATAAAAGCATGGTGAGGCTGGGATTCGCCAGGAAGAGGGTTTTGAGAGCTAATCTTCTTATATTCTGGAAAGGAAGGCCAGGGAATTAAGAGTGAGGGTGAGAAAAGAGGGGGTGGGGGGATGAGGGGGCATAAGAGAGGTAGATGATAGGTGGATGGGTAAGTAGGTGGATGGGTGGGTGGGTGGGTGGATGAATGGGTGGGTGGATGGATGGATGGATGATGGATTGATGGATCGACAGACAGATAGATAGATAGATAGATAGATAGATAGATAGATAGATAGACAGAAAGTGAGCATGATATATCAACACATGGGGCTCAGGATGGATGGGGGTGTTGAGCACTGAAGTACAGGAGTTAAATGATGCTTTCTAAGTCTTAACTGGAGTCTGTAGAAGAAACACTAAACCCATTAGAATGCTATCTACTTCCACACCGAGTCCAGAACACAAGCCCTCTAATGTTAACATGACACTGTAATGTAAACTATGAAGGAAAAGCAACTGTGTCCTACTTGACATCTTTCTTCTTCTTGATTGCCCTGATTAGTAAATCGTGCCAATTGTCCCTGGAAGGGGGGGGGCATATGGCTTCATATCTAGGATCTTAATACATAGTTGTGTAAAATCAGTGCCAATTTACAGCAGACAGAAGGTGTGACAAGACCCTGCTGTCCTCTGAAACGATTCAGGGTTGGCAAGTGGAGATGCTTACAATCAGCTAATGTACCCAGCCTCAGATCCTTTCACTGCAGAATAAAAATCTCTCCTTTCTAGTCATCAAACACTGTCATTCTGGCTACCGCTTGAATCTTAGGGTTTTGACACAAAAATCAATACGTTTATGAATTCTTTTAAAACAAGGATTTGCAGGCTGGATCGATGGCTCAGTGGCCAAGTCCGTTCTTGCAGAGGACCCTCTGTAACTCCTCTTCTGACCTCTGCCTAGGAACCAGGGGAGGGTGGTGTGAAGCTGCCTGAGGCCAAAGGCACCAGGTCAGAGAGAGGCAGGGCTGGGAATCTGTGGCCTGTGCATGACCTGAAACTGGAGGTGATGAGGAAAGGTGTACTCAGGGGCTGGGTGGGGATGTTTATACTGAAAAGCCACCTTTTCCAAGAAACAAATTTCATTTGTTTTTAATTGTAATTTCAATTTTGACTCCTGGGTGTAAGGATGATGGCAAGTTACCATTGAACCTGTTTGGATGTGCATCACTGCCCTGCACAACAACATGTAAGAGAAGGCGAGTTAAATAAACTCCACCACCACATATGAGGTACCGCTTCTACAGAGCACTCCATTTCACGTTCTGACCAACGGATAACAAAGTTAAGGATTATGTGTTCACATGACCAGGGCTAAAATTAACTACAATTGCAAACTGAAGCCTTTCTCAGCGATTCCTTTTCATTTCTTTTAAGCACAGGCAGACATACACAGAGCATTTCAGTGTAACACAAGAACCTTCACAAAACCCCAACATATTAAGATGGGAGATTACAAAAGGAGTGGGAAAGTCCCCTCTGTCCCGAGGGTGTGCCAAGACATCTGACATGGTCACGTCACCAGGACTCTACAGTTATTCAACCCAGAATCCTTTTTTTTTTTTTTTAAGTTAAATCAGCAGAGATACTGCAATGTTCCAAAAAGTCCCAAGCAGCATTTCTTGCCGGAATAATTAACTTCTTGATGTTTGCCAAAAGATTTGTTCTGAGAAAAATGTCTCCCTGCTAAGGAATTTCAAATACAAAATGCAGAGAGGCAGGTTTTTCAGTTATTAATTTCGAACAAATAAATCACCAAAATACATAGTCAAAAGTTTTTCTGGAGAGATATCAAGTTCAATATTGAAAAGAGGTTTAGAAAAGAGAGACCTCAGAGCCTGAATGTGGCCGCCATGTCTATGAATCAATGAGAATATTAGGAGAGATTCAGCCAGCACAAGCTCTGCCGGTGCCCCCCTTGTTATACAAAAAGATTTATCCCCAACTTTTCAGAGTTGTTACGTCTAGGTGTGACTGTCTAAGGTCTACATGAAACCAAACAAAAGACGAAAGGACCATCCAACTAAATCTAAACAGGACACGAGCCGCACCACAGGCCACGCGAGCATGGCAGCTTTTACTCTACCTCAAACACAGGTGGACGTGCACTCCCCGCACAGCGTCCTGCCGTTTCCTCCTGCGACTCACTAAAGCAAGGCCCTCCAAGCAGAATCTTTGAAAAGACAGAGTAAGAACGATAGAGATCAAAGCAGAAACAGCGGACACGCAAGAGAAACTCCGAATTGCCTCATGTCTGTCCCAAGGCATCCCTGGCTGCAGAGCGTCTCCGTAAGTTCTGATGAAGAACAGCGTAAGCCCACTTAAAGCTGTTTGTAGTCAGAAGGTACAAAGTGTGAGAACCAAATTCTCTCAGTTATTGAGATGAGTCTTAAAATAACCACAAGCAGCTAATATTTAATTTGGTGTTCTTACCTTCATGTGAGAAAAACCTAGCGAGACACAAAATGCCCCTTATAAAACATAACAACCCACGACAGGAGTCACGCACAGAACGTTCCTCTACAATGGGCCTCATCTCAAGTTTCTAGAGAGAAAAACCAAAGGTTTTTTTTTTTTGGGGGGGTGGGCAGCAAATCATTGTCTCTTTCTTAAGTACTTGAAAACAGTCTCTCGTGAGCTGGCAGACAGTTCCGTGGGGCTATGCCAGAAGTCAGTTTCCAGTGGGTTTGCTTGGTCCGTGTGAACCTGAGAAATGTTTACTCTGCATCTTGCATTTAAAGAATAATGGGTCTAGACATCCGTTTTTCGGGGACGTTAATAAGCTGAGGGAGCTTTGGGACCCACAGAGTGGAAGGAGGGGATCGGTTCCCACAAACCGTCCTCTGACCTCCACACATGCTGTGATACCCACACATCCACTCACCCCATAATAAATAAACTTAAAGCAAACAATCACACAATTCCAACCCAGTATTCACACACACACACACACACAAAATATTTTTTTTTAATGTTCACTAATCCAGAGTGGGGGTAGGGTGAGGAGGGCCCCAGAGGACAACAGGCTGTGTTGTGTGGCTTCCAGTCCTTTCCAAAGCTGAACTTCATTTGCTGGCTGCCCTGCTCTGCATTTATAGGAAAGCTGATGGCTATTTTGCCCCCAGGGGACATTTGGCAATGGACAGAGACATTTTTGGTTGCCACAGGTTGGGGGTCGGGGAGTACACAGCATTTAGTGATTTGAGACCAATATACAATTAACAATTACAATATACATTATACATCCTCTAAGACAGGCACCCCCCACAAGAGGCTCACAGGCCAAAATGGCAGCAGTGCTGAGGCCAAGACCCGCTGTGGAGGAAAGCATGGAAAACTAAATATTTAAGAGTCTGAGGCCACTCCCCCCATATCCTATTCTGAGATGTAAGTAACGTAAGGGTTTCCAAGGGTCAAAGGGCAGCAGAAGGCAGGAGAGTTTCCTCCTACCTCCCATCCCTTCCTGGTCAGTGCTGGGACTCAAGATGGGTAAGTCATGATTTTTGTCTTGCAAAGGCCACCACCTAGGAAAGGAGACAAAGCCAGCTTCATGCCACCAGCCTAGGTGGGTGTTTAGCAGGGGCATGGAGTAAGCAGGCGGCTTATAGAAAGAAATTCCTCTTTACGAGGAACCTAAATACACTTTAACCCTCAGCTGCTACTAAAGTGCCTTCTTCATCGGTGAATTTTAAATAGATACAGTCAACCGAAAAGCTTGGCTATAAATGTTTTCGATCTAACAAAATCATGCCAATTGTTCCAGAGCCATCTTCTAAGGGAGGCTATGACCCAACATCCCACCAAGAAAAACACCAGTCTTGCAGTGATCACTGGGTTCTATGAGCTCAAGGAGACAGTCATCTGTCTTACAGGGCAAGGAGAGTGAGGAGCGTCCATGGGGGGCGAGGGGCAGCCTGCTTCCTAGGATATTCTGGATGGTATGGAGTGTCCCTGCACACCCAGACACTTCTGAAAATGAGTCTGTCCAGGTGGAGATGGTGAAGCAAGACCAGGGTCCACCAGAGCCACCACCCCAACGGTGGCACTTCACAATCAACCCATTTGGACAACGGTCCCACATGAACTCTGTGTCAGCCACGGAGAGCAATTATGAGCAGGACTGCTACAGTTTCTCATCAACTGAAAATCACTCAGAACTGGAAAGACAGACACAGGACACCTGGCAGAAAACCCACCAACTGTACATCCTGCTGATGAACCTCGTCTAAGACTCCATTAGAGTGCCTACCAGGTGGAGTTCTTCACACAAAAAGCAAGGGAAATTGTAGTGGGTAGCCATTCTAGGAAATCACGGAGTAGCCTCTTCTCCTTAAATTTAGCTAATAAACTGATCCTCGGCTCAGCAGAAAAGCCACCTTCAGTGGACTTTTGTATTAGGCAAGAGACGGCTTTAATAACTCTTCTTTGAAAGTCACATTGTCACCCAACCATGGTAGCACAGGCCTGTAACCGAGGCAGTTCAAGGCCAGCCTCAGCTACACAGTGAGCTTTGGGTTAGGTCATTTAAGCAGAGTTAATATGTGATACATAGATAATTTCTAACTCCTGTAAAATAAGACACCAAGCAAAAATAATTTTTAAGTTCTGCTTTTAAAAATTCGTTCGGTGTTATTATGATTTTATTTCTGTGCATGTGCTTGGGATGGTTCCCAACACACAGAGCCATCTTTCTAGCCCCAAACAAAATTATTTTTGAGTGGAGTGATCTCAAGAGGTGTTTAAATAAAACACTGGAACCTTTAAAAACCATTTCACCCACATTTACTTACTTGTGGAGGAGGGGACCACGCACACCCGGGCACTTGTGTAGACCCCATAGGAGTCAGTTATCTCTTTCTACCACGTAGGTCTCGGGGACTGAACTGACCTGAGAACAATGTAGCCTTATACAGAACTCATAAATTAAAAAACTAAACCCAAATCATGCCCCAGTGCTTTGGCAGCTAGCTAAAACAGAGTGTGAAAAGGAATTCGCCTCCTGAAGAGGGGTCAGATGAACGGGTTGGAGCCCGGCAGCAGCCAGTCGAAGCAGCAGGGTCCGCAGGGTCCGCAGGACCCACGGTCCCACTCTCCCGCTTTCTTCTAAGGTTTACGAGAAGCAAGAGGGAAACACCAGGAAAGAGGGTGGCATGCCTTCACAAAGTCAGAAGACAATGACTTAGCTTCTATTTTACCTCGTTTTCTTCTAGATAATGATCACGGCAGGGACTTCAAGTTGGAAATAGTTACCCTTGAAAAAGTGACAAGAGGGTGGTTTAACTGTAGCTGTGTTTCATCTTTAGGGACCCAGGAGCCACTACAAACAACGCTTGCACACAATGAGGACACAGATGACAGTCAAGACTGTCCATGGTTACTGCCATGCCATTTTAAACCCCTCCCCCCTTTTTTTGCGGTTTTTAAAAGGGATATATATATTTTTTTTTTGGTTTTTCGAGACAGGGTTTCTCTGTGTAGCTTTGCGCCTTTCCTAGAGCTCACTTGGTAGCCCAGGCTGGCCTCGAACTCACAGAGATCCGTAAAAGGGATATATTTATTTTTATTTTCTGCACATGTTTGCCTGCATGTATATCTGTGCACCTTGTGCATCCTGATGCCCATAGTGGCCAGAAGAGGGTGTTGGATCCCCTGGCGCAGGAGTTCCAGGTGGCTGTGTGTGACACCATGTAGTGAGGGCGGCGTATGCTCTGACTCACAGGGCCATCTCTCCAGCTCACTACAATGCCATCTTAAAGGAAGAACACTTAGCGATGGGGAACGACCTGGTACCACGTCACCATTTAATGGAACAATTGTAGTTGAAGCCTGAGAAGGTGCTTATTAATTTTGCAGATGACAGACAGTATTCAAAAGGATCTTGGGCTAGAGAGATGGCTCATCAGTTAAGAACACTAACTGCTCTTCCCAAGGACCCTGCTTCAGTTCCCAGCACCCACACAACAGGTCCCAACCGTCTGTAACTCCAGTTCCAGGAGACAGGACACCTCTCTGTCCTACAGCGGCACCATCCACACACGGTGCACATGTATCCATAAAAACTAAACAGTCATACGCATAAAAAGAAACAAATGGAAAACGGGATTTTTTTTTTTTTTTTGACAGGGTTTCTCTGTGTAGCTTTGACTGTCCTGGAACTCGCTCTGTATATCAGGCTGACCTCAAACTCACAGAGATCCTCCTGCCTCTGCTTCCTGAGTGCTGGGTTAAAGGTGTGCGCCATCACTGCCTAGCGGAAAACAGGATCTTGACAGAGAAGAAAGCATGGATAATAATGGGCTTACACTTAAGAGAGACAAATAGAGGTACACATGAATATTCTGTGCACATGAATAAACTGTACAGACAGAAATGCCAGGGGACTGGCCTAACAATACTTTGACACTGAGAATCACCACATCAGTCTCTTGTTTCTATTTTTTTTTTTTTTTTTTTTTACAGGAAATTCAATCCCCAACTGCCTTACTAAATGGAAAAAACCAGTTCAAGGGAAGAAAGTCATAAAGGCACTACCCAAGATGAAGCCACATCTGGAGAAACCAGGTACATTCCTGGAGCAGCGATGTGGGAGGGAATTAATTACCCGCAGGAAGACTCACGGGGTTAAGAGACAGAGACCACGTATGTGAGACACTTGATCGAAACGGAGGGCCAAGCCCAGAACTCTGAAGGAAGCAGGAGCATGACGGCTTTCTTCAGATGGCGAGACCTCCTAAACACGTTCTAGTTTCTTGCTGTCTCTCCAAAATGTAAAGCGCAGCCCTCCAAGTCTGGCTTGATGGGAAGACAGCAGGCAGGGACCTCTCAGCATCCACGGGCAGGAAGATGACGCGGCCTGGGCTGGAGCTGGGCTTCTTGGCAACCGCATCACCTGGTTGACTCATATGAGTTGAAACTTAATTTAAAGCAGTTTCTCTTGTGACCAGGGTTAACTAACTGCTGTTATCACCGACAGACATCATGTTTTATGTTTGTTGGCTCTAAGATGCCTCTGTCTGACCCTGGGCACCGAGAACAAATCATGTCCACATGAGATATTCCGTAAGTGTGAGCTGCATACACGGATGACTATTAAAGAAACAACCAAGAAGCTGTCTGGAGAGAAAAAGACAAATTCGAGAAGACAGCCTTGTCTTGTGCAGCTCCAAAAGACAGAACAAATGGCCAGGCGAGATGGCAGGGGTGAAGGCACTCGGGTCAAGGCTGACAACCTGACTTGGATCCCCAGATTCTGCACGGTGCATAGAAAGAACTGACGCCCACAAGGCGACCTCTGACCTCCACAGGAGTCTCATGGACTGCATACTGTAGCACATGCCCCCTCCCTTGCACCAAATAAACAAACGAACAAACAAAATGGTTTGGAAAACAAGAAGTTAGAGGAGGCAGATGTCACTGCAGAGAAAACTTTTTACAGGGATTTACTTAGCAGCAGAACAGAGTGTCCCCTGGAGCACAAGCTTGTTCCCTTTACCTGAATATACTAAGGTGGATGTTGAGTAAATATGTTTTAGGATACTTGACAGGGTAACTTCAAGCATCTTTGAATCAGCAACACCTCAGAGAGTTGCATGGTATCAATGTGGAAGACAATGCTGCCCCATTTGAGAGGACATCTGTGCTAATCAGTTTCCACCCCGCCTCCAGCCCGCGCTGGATCACATTCTACGCTGCTTTCAGACCGAGGAGGCTGAGCTAACACGGTCCCCCTTAGATGGGCTTGGCCTGGAGGCAACAATGGTAGGAGATAGGAAAGGAAGCTGAGATTGGGGGCTGGCTCCTGGCGTGCATCCTTACACAGGCTCAAGGTTTGGCTTTAACTGTCGGAGGCTTGAGCTCCCTGCAAGGCAACCCTTTCCATAGCCACCTCACTGTCCAAGTTATAAACAATCACAACCAACATCATCTACTCCAAAAATGACCAAGTCCAAGACTCTTGACATCCACTGTCAGGAAAAAAAAAAAAACTAAACCCCACAAATCTGGATTCTCCCCTCTTCCCAAACTGGGCTGCGGTCCTGCCCATGGGTTCCTCTTCTCTCATGTATGACCACAGAAAGTAATTTAGCACTAAAACATAAGAAATGCTTTGCCATGCTGACAAAAACCCATTTTTTTTTTCCTTCAGAACTAGGGCCAGTCATCTGTATTTCCCTCCGATAAACCTGTGGATACGGCTAAAGTACGAGAGCAAAGAACCAGGGTCATCTACGCGGCCCTTGACGACTACACAGCGTGCACAGAACACAGCATGCACAGAACCCAGCATGCACAGAACACAGCATGCACAGAACACAGCATGCACAGAACACAGCA
>CABHPP010123580.1:0-23111 GCA_902168425.1 Peromyscus attwateri
TCTATCTATCTATCTATCTATCTATCTATCTATCTATCAATCATCTACCTACCTACCTACCTAACTATGATACTAGTTGTTGAATGTGCTAGGCAAGCACTCTACCAGTGAGATATATCCCCTTCTCTCATTTTTGGCATTATAAAAGCACATTTGGCTTCAATTTTTTTCTAAAGTATAAGAAAGATAAGTCTACTTCTTTCAAAATCTGGTATGTGTGTGCAGTAGTGCACATTTGCACAAGTGTGAGTGGAAGCCACAGGACAGCTCAGGTGTTGTTCCTCAGAGACCATCCACCTTGTCCTTTGAGTCTCAGTCTCTCATTGGCCTCAAACTCTCCAAGTTGGCCAGGCTGGCTGGCCAGCAACCTCCAGGGATCTGTCTGTCTCTGCCTTCACAATAATGCAAACCTCCATTCCCAGCATTTCTGTGTGGTTTCTGGGGCTCCAACACAAATGCTCATGCTTGCAAGGTAAACACTTTATTGAAGGAGCGACCACCCCAGCCCTCCAAAGTGTACTTACACCGAAACCACGAAGATTTAAGGGAGAAGTAGTGCTGGGGAGAGTGGCAGGGTGAGTCAGAAGTTATGGAAGAAAAGAGGATGTGTGAGCTGGTGACAGTAATAAGAACTAGTGGGTGGCATTGTCTAACCTAAATGAGGAGAATCTCAGTGTTGAAATAATTGAGTACTAGTGTGCAAATTTGACTAGGAAAATGATTAACATGTATTTCCCAAGGAAAGAATAGAAATGCTAATTTGTATTTCTTATCATTCCACTCATTAATTTTTTTAAGCATCGCCTACGAGGCTGGGCAAAGGACACAAATGAATTCCTTCCTAGAGGTTAAATTCCAGTAGAAGAGCCAACCCTGAGACCACTGATGCTTCAGTTGCCTTTAGTATATAATAAGGGAAGGAAGGACGTTAGTGAGTGGGTGAGTGAGTACACAACCAGTTTGAAGAGTTTTTTTTTGTATATCAAGATGGCATTTAAAAATACTTAGCTAATGTTTGTAGCCACAATTTGCTTCTGCCTTGCTAGAAGTTAATCAGAAGCGCTTTGCTTTCTCTCAATATATTCTTTCTTTATATAGTGAAGAAGATATTCGGTCTATAGGGTCCTCTATTTGAAAGTCTTTTTCAAATACATTTAAGAATAACAGAGTAAAAAAAAATAATTATTTTAGACAAGGGTCACAATCTTTTGCACACGCCGGCTCACAGATCGTATAGCTGCAACAAGCACTCCAGAACAATGTAACTCAGCAGAGTGATTCCTGCTTCTCGGTATTTTCTTTTATCTACCTGAGTGCTTGGCCTGTATGTATGCCTGTGTACCATGTGTGTGCCTGGTGCCAGTGGGGGCCAGAAAAGGGCATCAGAGCCCCCTGGACCTGCAGTTACAGATGGCTGTGAGATGCCATGCGAGTGTTGGGAATCAAACGCAGATCCTATGCAAGAGTAGCCCCAAGTAATGCTAACCCCAGAGCCATCTCTCCCAGCCTAAAGCCTTGGTATTTTCCAGGCAATAAATAACGAGCCAAGATTCCATTCAAATGTGTAATGACTTGATCTTAGCTACCTTGTAAATTGTGTGAGCAATTTGGGAATGCAAAGTGAGACATTCCCCAGAACAGGGCGAGTAGCGGTGTGGAGGGGGTTGGCTGATGGGATGGGTAAACATTTTGACAATCCACTGTTTCCTCGTTTGCCTAATTTCTTTGAAGTGGTTAGCAGTCAACACTTTTGAGAGTATAAAGTTAAAGAAAATGGAATGCGTTATAAGCCAGTGAAGGATTGCTTTGTGATTCTATTTGATTCTACACATTAGAACTTTAATTAGTGCACGAGAATGGGGAGGGGGTGTTTCTCTGTGTTTTGTTGACAGTTCTTCCTGTCTGGGAGAATTTTAAGGATGAGCTGACATGGTGATTAATTTTTTATGAGTGCTCGGAAAACTGCAATATCTGAGCACAGCTAGGGAGGAAGATCCCCCAACACTGGACAGTTTTAGTGGCTAGAACTGGTTCCATTCTCTGAAAAAAATGAAGTCTTTGTGAAGAGCCAGCATGCTTTCCTCCTTGTTGCACAAATTTCAAAATTAGTGAGGTGATGTCAAAATCACATGGGAGGTAATTTTCTTTTCAAAACAAGTTTCTTTCCTTCCTCTGAATGTCTACAGGATGTCTGAAAGCAGTCTGAGTAGGAGTAGCTTTTTAAAAAGCTTCTCAGGTGACTCTGGTCTATTAGTCAATCAAGGCACACTGGCTTCATATATACCCAGTATTAGAGTATACCATTATATATGGGTCATGAATGTGCAATTTTCAAACATCAAAAATATGGAGAGTTTAATTCATTCATTATTAGATAAGTACTCTTTGAAGAAAGACTAGAGTTTTACTGATTTCTAAAAGGTTTTTTTTTTGTTTTTTGTTTTTTGTTTGTTTTTTTGTTTTTGCTTTTTGGTTTTTCGAGACAGGGTTTCTCTGTGTAATTTTGGTGCCTGTCCTGGATCTCTCTCTGTAGACCAGGCTGGCCTCGAACTCACAGAGATCCGCCTGGCTGTGCCTCCCCAGTTCTGGGATTAAAGGTGTGTGCCACCGCCCCTAACACTTTACTGATTTCTAAATTTTTTTTCATGCCTGTCCAAATTGGAGTATTATTATTATTATTATTATTATTATTATGATCAAGAAAGAAAAATGATATTTAGGGTCAAAATAAAAATAGCAGTGGCAACTGGCCATCCAGTGTTGACCAGCTGAGTTAGGGGATGGAACACAGAGAACACAGCAACCTTATCTATGAGCCTTTGTTGAGGGGGGAATTCTGCCCTCAGTATGGCGTCACAGGTCAAAAAAAAAAAAAATCTGTCTTACTTTCTTTCCCTGTTTCTGGGATAAAATGCTGTGACCAAAACAACCGCAGGAAGGAATGGTTTGTTTTAGCTCAGGGTTCCAGGCTCCTGGAGCTCGCAGGAGCTACCATGTGGCCTGCGGCCTGTGGCAGTCAGAGGGGAGCTTGTCTCCCTTTGCTCCTCACATGGCCAACTCCCCCAGGCTCCTGCCCTGACGTCTCCACTGCGATGGACTCCCACCTGGACTATGAGCCCAAACCAAGCCTTTCTCTCTTAAGCTGCTCTTCTCAGGGTGTTTCATCAGTGTAAGTGGGACAGAAACTTAGACAGGGCCTTCCTCTCCTCTGGAAAGGCAGACGAGGGAACCTGATACACCGAGTGCTTGGTATGCTTTCGGTATTTTGGTTTGTGGTCAGGCCTTGTAGTTTTGTTTGTGTTTGATCTTTTCTCTTTGAACCTGTGGGGTTGGTTCACCACATAACTGTTGCTCACTGGCAATTTATGCTGATTTTTTTTTTTTTCAGCAGAGAGGAGTTCAGTCATGCCTCCGAGTCCTTTCAGTTGTGTTCAAGTTTTGCTGGAGGCCACGCTTCTGCAGGCCATCATTCTAAACCAGCCTCAGTTTGGGGTCAGGACTTTGATTTTTCTACCGGCTGCTCCATTTGGGAAGATGAGTGAGTGAAATAAATAAAAATCTATATTTTAGCTGCATGAATGCAGAGGGATTTTCTCTGGATGAGCAATCCTTCTACGAACAAATGAAAGTGTGTTTCGCTACCTACATCTTAGCGCCTAGATGCCAATGGGATGCTGAAAGGGAAGCCTACTGCTTGCAAAGTGAAATAGCATACTTCATAAGCAGAGATGATCAGCTGGAGAATGTTTCCGGAGTCTTTCTGAAGCAGTCCCACGGTCGCCCCAGGAATGAGTTTTGCATAATTCTGTGAACAACAACAACAACAACAACAAAAGAATGGGGAATGAGTCAATTTTGATTGTTCATAGTAACAGAAATGCCCAGTGCAGAGTTCAGTTTGCTGTCTGTGATCCCTCTATTTAACTAACCCCGGGAAAGCAGACTTCCAGTGGATCTAAGCTGCCAATGGGGAAATCCAGGGACTAGGTTTGTCATACTCCACAGCAGTGATTTGTATCGTATCAGTCAAGTCTCAGGTCCTAATAAGATGTATACAGCATCCTTTGTCCCGAAGTTTTGGGAAGGCCTCCACGGATGTCTCTTTCTTTTCCCATTGTTGCAGAAACCAAATTTCAGTGCACATAAGGGCAAGGAAGGAACCAGGCAGCTTCAAGTCATTAGCTTTTAATAAGCAATCAGCTAGTAGAGAAAGAAAGTGAACTCTTGCATGCTAGTTATCAACTCCCCACCTCTGCCTGTAATGAACAACCCCGCAGGGAGTCAGGATAGTCCTAGAGTGGGTTGGGATTGCTCCTCCCTGCAGCATGATTGCTTAGAACCGATCCTCATCAGTCTGCATTCTCCACTTACATGGACTCTCCTGAGATGTCCTTTCCACCTGGGGAGGATTTCCACTATGGGTTCATCAACAGTCTAGGCATGGAGCGTGGCCAAGAGATAAGGCGTTGCTGGGAGTAAGTTTTCTAGCCAGCTGACTGTTCTCCTCTTTTAAGTTTTATGTTGCAAAACTTTATTTTCAAATGTAAAGTGTGTGTGTGTGTGTGTGTGTGTGACTGACTATAGGTCAATGTTGAATGCCTTCCTCTATTGTTCCCCATCTTAGTTATTTATTGCCTTGGTGTGTGAGCTCATTTGCACGTGTCTGTAGCAGGTGTATGGGACTGTGTGTGTGGAGGCTTGTGGTTGAAGTCAGGCGTCTTTCTCAGTCATTATCCACCTTATACACAGAGTCAGGCTCTCTCGTTGAACCCAGAGGTTGTCGGTTGGCTAGTTTGGATATCCAGCATGATTCAGTAAGTCCCTGTCTCTGCTTGGATTAAAAGCAAGCTTTTAATGTTCACCCAGCTTTTCTGTGGACTCTGGGCATCTGAACCCCGATCTTTGTGAGCCATCTCCCCAATCCTTTTCACCTGATTTGTTGAGACAGGTTTTGTCATTGGAACTGGAGCTCACCAGTTTGGCTATGGTGGTTAACTAGCAAGCTCCGGGGAGTCTTCTACCTTTGCATCCCCAGTGCGCTCTTACAGGTACCTGCTGCTGCTCATAACCCTTGTTTGTTTGTTTGTTTGTTTGTTTGTTTGTTTGTGGGTTTGGGGGATCTGAATCCAGCTTCTCATGCTTACAGACCCAGCCCTTAACTGACGGCGCCATCTCCATAACCTCAGATGGGAAGTCTTCTGAAGCACCTGCTGTTCGTCCTTGCCTTCTTAAACGGACTCTCACGAATACACTGGAGTTATTATTTTTTTTTTAAGAAAGGAAGTTATACTTTCAATATTAACTACAATTCTACAGCCATCAAACTCTTCCACATTCCACAGAGAAGTCAATCATGGTAGAAAACATCTGGAATGTTGTGACTCTGGGGAGGCCAAGGTGGGAGCTTTGTGAATTTGAGGTCAGCTTGGCCTACACAGCACGTTTCGGGACAGCTTGGTACAGAGATAGCAAGGCAGCTTCAAACAAAATAAAACAAAAATTAAGGAAAGAAATGCAAAAGGAGGAAACAAATGGAGGAAAGAATGAAGGGAAAGAAAGACACACAACCACTGTCACACCAAGGGATCACAACTGTACCGCTCTCGATCCTTGTAGCTGCGTTAAAGCAGTTTCTACCTTCTCCTTATTAATTCCTCAGTGTCATCCGGACACTTGTTTAAATCTGGACTCAGTTTGTATTAAGTAGCCGTCTGACATTAGACTCTAAGAAGAGAAGACACCTGTCAGCTGTGGTTTCCTACATTTCTGTATCATGAAATCAGATGATGGAGTTAAAATTCTGTGTAGAAAGGCATAAACAAACATCAGGTTATATATTTAGGGCATCTCTTATTGGAAAGAAGAGGAAACGTTGGCATCCTGTCTGTGTTGGATTGTTTTATGCCAAGTTGGTGCAAGCTAAAGTCATCCTCGAGGAGGGAACCTCAATTAAGAAGATGCCTCCAGAAGAGTGGGCTGTTGGCAAGCCTGAAGGTCATTTTCTCAACCAGTGATTGATGGATGAGGGCCCAGCTCATTGTGAGTGGTGCCTACTCCTGGCTGGTGATCTTGGGTTCTATAAGAAAGCAGGCTGAGCAAGCCATGAGGAACAAGCCAGTAAGTAGCTTTCCTCCGTGGTCTCTGCATCAGTTTCTGCCTCCAGGTTCCTGTCCTGTTGAAGTTCCTGTCTTGACTTCCCTCAGTGATGGACTTGGCAAGCCTAATAAACCCTTTCCTCCCAAGGTGCTTTTGGTCACGGTGATTCATCATAGCAATAATAACCCTAACTGAGGCACTGTCTTATTCCAAAGATGATTGAAGTGGTTTAGGAAATGCACAAAACTCAATTAGAATAATTATCATTAATTCCAATAGTGACTATAAGAAGTCAGGCCCAAGGGAGAGAAGTGGAGGAGGTGTGAAGAGTTCAATGTCAGAATGTAAAAGAACCTGTCAGAGGTGTGCACCTGGGGAAACCCTAGCCCACTCCACCTCTAGAATGGAAACAATGGGCTTCAGTTTTGATGTGGATTTTGTAACATTCCACTTACTCCCATGTCCATGTTCAAAGTGGCTGGAACTGGAGCTCCCCGGCATGTCACCTGTTGCCACTTTGACGCTGTATCTTAGTTCTGAGGGGACCCGAGGGCAGCCATGGCAGGTGGCACTCCTCATCTTACTCCTCCCAGTCATATCATGCTGGGGAAGGCCCCTTCCATTTCCCAGAGTAAGGGAGAGCTTGTAAAACACGGAGGACGGTCCTGCTTCGCTGACTTACCTCTTCAAATAAACACATGTCACAAAGGGCCCTGACACATGAGGCTGTGGTTAATAGTCAATACCTAAATAGGAACTTGAATTCCACTCACATGGAGCCAGAACGTGTGTAAATTTGCCTGATCCTGGAAGAGCAAGCAGTGGAAACCTTTGCTCCTCACAAAGAAAGGTTTTATCCATTTGAAAAGGAATTTCAATGTTCTTAGCTGGGCATGGAACTGCCTGCCACTCTTGAAGGACTCCCTAGTATCCCCGAGGATGAGCTCTTATATTTTTGCAAGCACCAGTTCAAGTGGCTCTGAATTTGGGGTTAATTCTTGGCTAATGACGCTGATCCCGTCTGCTTCCTAATGCCTAATTATGATCCTGCATGTGGTATGACATTTGGCATTTGGCTATTAGGACAAGTGGTTAACGTTAATCGCACTTGCTGATTGCCACTAGAGCCGGGGTACAAAGGATCTGGCCACCAGTCACAGTAGCCAGTGATGACACCGACAATTATAGAGAGGAAAACTATTAATTATTTTTTGAATGCTGATTTTTTTCCTCCCAAACTATTTCAAATAATTAACTAAAAACATGACAACTTGGCTTAGCGGTCTAACACTGTGAAAAATTATACTTTCAATCTTTATAGTCTTATGATTACTGTGAGTATGTATCAAATGCCTTTCCTTCATTAAAATCTTAGAGTGGTGTCATAAATGGTTGTGATTAAACATGTTGAAAGTTAGAAAAAGCGCCGCTTTTCACGAGTGCTGATGAATTTACAGCACTATGACTCAGACAGATGACTCTGACTCCTGGCGTTAGCAGCGCTCAGGGTCGTAAACATGATGGCACACGAGCTGATTAGAAATGCAAAGTCCCACGAGTGGGCATGAACTCTCTATTATCCTTCTGCAGATTATCCTAATTACAGATTCTCTTGGATCCCCTTCTATACCTCCCAGGAGTTCCCGAGTTTGCTTGCTCTTTCCGATCACCTGGGTTTTCTTATTTATTTGTTCCTCTACTTCTGTCCCCCCCACCACCACCAAAAAAAACCCCCCAAAAAACAGGGACTGGTTTGTTTAACAGTGTGTGTTTGCAAGTGGAAAGGGCTCATTCTGCAGGCATCAGAGGACACAGTGACCAAATGGACACCCACACTCTGACCTTCTCTTCAGAGAGCAACTCCACACTCAGTCATGCTTAATGCCTGCCTGTCAGACCCATTTTAAGTATGCACACTTGCTTGGGCAAAGAGCAGAGGAATGTCTGATCACACCCATGTCATCTGTGGACTGACGGCGGCGAGTGGCTTTCTCCTCTGACAGACTCTGGCTGAGGACCTTGCTGAGCATTCTTGTGCTTTGGGAGGGCTCTTAGCATTCTGCCTTGCTAGGGACAGATCCCGGCAGGATGTCCATTCCCACTCTGGCGCACTTCCTCTTGAACTCTCAAGAGTGCCACTGACTTTTAGGTGGCTGTTTAGTGTCCACTGCTCTCTTTCTGGTCATTTTGATTTGTTCTCTGCCCTGAATGGTGGTGACTCGAGTCTGGATCTTTTTTTCCTTATTGGTTTTTCGACACAGGCCTTCTCTGTGTAGCCCTGTCTTCAAGCCTGGATCTTCACAGCCTCCTCATCACCTCCAAGCTCACTGACAATCATTTTCTGGTGATCACACTACTCATGCCTCTTGTTAGATGGTGGAAATCGGAAGTCAGCTTTCCATGTGCCAACTGGAAGCTTTCATAAACAATTTACCAAACACAACGCTTCGAACAGCCACGACTTGCCTCCCTTTGGGCTCTGCATTTGCTCGTGCCTTTCCATGCAGACTTACTAAGTTGTCACTGATACCAGGACTTTAGTTCATGCTCAACACTGTTTTCATTACGTTCGTAACCTACTTCAGTGTTTCTGATCTTCAAATCCACCTGTTAAATATAGTTTACTGAAATGCATTTACCAGAATGTTAATTCTCATATCTCATCTGCTCACAAACATTTCATCTAATCTTACACAGATTTTTCTTACTTCCTTATCTGTTTTTATTCACTTTTTCTCATTAGTGTTCTCCCCAATCCATATCTTTCTCTCTATAATACACATACATAGCAGATACACACTAGGTATACAAGTCAATGGGTATTTAAAAGTAAGCAAGTAGAACTACCATGATTACCTTGAGATCAAATATAACCAGCCTCTAGGGCCCTCCCTTACAGTGCTGCCAATCATGACTACGCCCTTCAAAAGTATAACAGCAATTTTGAATTTTGTCACTAGAGAATCTAGAAGAGAGATATTTGTATTAGTTACTTTCCTAAAGCTGTGACGAAACACCATGGCCGAGGCAACTTCTAGAAGGAAGAGTTCATTTGGGCTTAAGGTTCCAGAGACACAGGAGTTCATCATCATCATGGCAGGGAGGTATAGCAGCAGGCAGCCATGGCAATGAAGCTGAGAGAGAGAGCTCACATCTTGAAGCTGGGGAAAGAGAAGAAACTGAGGGTAGGACATAGCCCTTCCCCTCCATGGCATACTCCCTCCAGCAAGGCCACACCTCCTAAGCCCCCTTAAATAGCGTCACCAACTGGGGACCGAGCGTTCAAATACCTGAGCCTTACAGAGACATCCTCACTTAAACCACCACAATCTTCATGGGTTTAGGGTTAAAATAAATGTCTTAAGCAGAACACGAAAACCACTACCCAAAAGAAGAGTGATAAATGAGACTTCAGAGGAAGAATTCCATCTATAGATCTGATGCAATCCCCATCAAAGTACAAACAAGTTATTTTGTAGCTCTCGGGAAATGGATGCTAAAGCCTATAAGTGGTGGCAAAGGCCCAGAATAGCCAACTGAAATCGAGAGAGGAAGCTAAATTCAAGACTTACTAAAAAGCTACTGTACTCAAAAAGTATGCTATCAACAAGTAGATCAATGACACAGAATAGAAAGCCCAGAAACCAGCTGACATAAATAAAATCAATGAATCTTTCCCAAAGAGCAATAACATTACAATGAAGCAAAAATAGTCTTCTTAGCAAATGGTACTGGCACAACTGTACACTCATTACCCCCCCCCCCACTCACACACATACACAGAATCTAGACATGTATGTATATTACACCTTCCATAAAATTTAACTCCAAATGGATTACTAACCTACTTAAAAGATGAAAAACCATATCTCATAAAAGACATTATAGGAGACAATCTAGATGGCCTGGACTTTGGGTGATGATATTTTGCTACAATACTAAAAGTTGGATCTACAAGGGAATTGATGATCTAGGTATAAATAAAGACAATTCTGATGTGTGAAAGACAATTTAAGAGGATGAACAGACAAAGCACAGACGAAGGAGAAGACTTCCAGAGGACACATCACACAAAGGTTTGTTATGAGTACAAGGACCTCTTAAAACTTAACAACAGAACAATCTTATTCTAAAAGGAGTTGAAGACCTGTCCAGATGCCTCACCAAAAAAGAGATGCAGACAGCAAAGAAGAACCTGAAAATCCACTCCATGTCAGGGCACCAGGAAAATACAAAGGAAACCACAGTGAGCCATCACGGCACACCCCCTGAAGAAATGAAGTCTTGTAGCACTGACCTCAGATGCTCAGCACCCCGGAGAGCAACAGGACTCCCATTCATTCCTGGTGTAGCAACTACACACAGTAAACGGTTGGTTCTTTCATACAAAATAAACCACACTCTGCCCATATAGTCCAACCCTCAAGTTCCTTGGTATTAAAGTACTTTGAAATTTGTCTCCCCCCAAACCCAGCACATGTGTGTTATATGACAACTACATTCACAATTGCCCCAACTTGGAAGCAACCAAAACACATTTCAGTAGGTGAATGTATTGATACACTGTGTATACCTTGACAGTGGTCTGTTACCCTGTAATAAAAAGAAAGGAATGCCTGAGGCATGCAAAGACAGTGAGGGACTTTAAACGCATATTACCAAGTGGGCAAATCCATGCAAAAGGACAGATAATATATTATACCAAGTATATAATGTGGAAATAGTAAAACTCTGGAGTGAGTGAAAAGGGAGCTGAGGTGGGCAAGTAGCTCAGTAGGAGAGCACTCACCTGCCATGTGCAAGACCCCAAGTTCAGTCCCCAGAACAGGGGAAAAAAAAGATCAGTCAGTGGAGGGATGGAAAGGGAGGGAGGGAGGGAAGAAGGGAAGGAGAGGCAAACAGGCAGAACACAGAGGGCTTTTAGGGAGTGAATCCAATATGTATGACAATCCAAAATGGATACATATCCTTATGCATTTGCCAAAACTAAGAAAATTTACAATACCAAGAGTGGACCTTAATAGAAACTATGGATTTGGGGCAACAGTGGTGAATCAACACAGTGAGGTTTTTTTATTCTAACAAATATCCCACCCTGAGGTAGGCAGGTAATATGAGAGAGGCTGTGTGCCTGTGTAGGAAGGGGGCTATATGGGTAATTAATACACGTTCTAATACACGTTCTACTAAGTTTTGCTGTGAACATAGACTTCTCTAAAAATTAAAAGCATTTTAAAAATTAAGAATCTGTTCTCAAAAAGATGACTCTTGGAGAGCCATAAGATGGGGTTAATGTCTGTGGTAGATGTAAATGATAAGGGCTCGGCTCTAGAACAAGTTAAAGATTCTTACCTATCACCATGAAAAGACATCTTAATAAGAATATGCAGCCGGGTAGTGGTGGTGCACGCCTTTAATCCCAGTACTTGGGAGGCAGAAGCAGGCAGATCTCAATGAGTTCAAGGCCAGCCTGGTCTACAAAGCGAGTTTCAGGACTATTACACAGAGAAACCTTGTCTTAAAAAAAAAAAAGCAAGAATATGCAAGTAGCAAACAGATACGTACAAAACATTCTGCACCTAAATTTCTAGAACAGAAATTAAGACCACAGTAGAATGCTAAAGTTCATCGACTAGAAGGGTAAAACCTTAAACAACTGACAATGATCTCGTCTACTGGGAGGGGGGTAGAGTTGTCAGGACCTATGGGGGTTGAACACAAGCACACTGTATGATTTTAACTCTACTCCAAGGCATACACAATTCAGAGAGGCAGAGCCATAGAACGCATGACTATCTGGAGACGTATGTATGGAGGAGACACCTTTGTTGTTGCTGATGCTGTCAAGGGTATGTATCTGGGCTATATCATTCCAGCTGCGGGGGGGGGGGATGTTTCTGAGAGTACTAAGTTATACTCAGCTCCTACCTGAGTCCCACTACATGAGATACGAGCCATGGGAGGCATTATCAGGCTAACTTCAGCATGCATGGCTACCTTCTCTGTCTCTTCCCAGGCCTTTTCCCTTTCTCAGGACCAAGTCTCCTTAACTGTAGCTACCAACCTAGGGGCCTCACTATGGGGCTGGGCAGTCCTTACAAGTCTCCTGATATCACCAAGTATTTCCTACCTTTCGGACACCTGCAATCTTGGTGCTCCCAGACTCTAGGGTATCTGCTGTTGTGAGGATTGCGTGCATGGGGAGGAGGCAACCCGGACCACTGTACAGAATCAAGGACCCCATGTTGTTGATAGGGCAGGGGTGCCTAGAACCTCCCACATCATTGGGACAATAATGAGAGCAGCGTTCTTGCCTTATTGTCCCTTTTGTATTCATAGAAACACTATTATTTGGAGACTATAATTGTCCCTGATTAGATGCCAAATACAGAGGTTCAGAGGATTCAGCGGACTTTCCTGAAATCTCACCAGGAGGCAGAGCTGAACCCACCTGGGATGGCACCAGATCTCTTAGCCAGACCACTTTCGTCAGGTGCCCACTGGCTGTGTTTACCTTATGATGTCACTGTTAAATCAGAAAAAGACCAATGAATAAGCCTACAGCTGGAAACTGGATTCTCTCTCTCTCTCTCTCATTGTCTTTTTCTGCATGTGTATGTAGACATGCCTTAAGGAAACTGAACTCAGCACCTGTGCATGCTAAGCAAGTGCTCTGCCACTGAGCTGTGTCCCTCGCCCATCGTTGCCTCTTCCCAGCATTCCTTGGTTTGCAGATGGCACCCCTCCATTCTCTAACTCCACAGCCCCATGGCATTTTTTCTCCACGTATCTGACACTCTGTGTTTCTTCTTCATAAAAGGACATTGTTCACGTTGGATTAAGAGTCCATGTGTGACATATTGTAATTAATTGTACCCCCAATGAGCCTACTTCCAAGTAAGGTGGTATCTGTGGTAAGCGGAGTTGGATCTCTAACATAGCTTTCTGGGGGACATGATTCAGAACACAGAGCATGGTTCCTTTGTTCCCTTTGGCCTTACACCCTTCGTTGAATCTGGGCAGGCAGGACCTTGCCCAGGCACCGTGGTCTAAGGGGTGGGAGCAGACTGTGGCTCTAGGCCAATGCTCAACGTCTTCTATCAGGCCACCGTGGGAGGAATGGGTACAAATGCCAGCAGCAAATGAACACTAGCGTCTCATTAGAAAGTTAAGATCTTAATGCTTTATATGCTTTCTTAGCGACTCGGATTTTAGAACACTTTCCTACCCAAAGCAAGCACGTAGGCCAGGAGAAGAAAGGTCCGTGGTTGCTATGACCATCAAACTCAAAGGCTGCATCTTGAAAGAAATCCAGGAAGGAATGAAAGGACTGGGTGGGGTGGGGTGGTTCCTGGGAACCAGTACTCTGTTATTTATCTGGTCAAAGAAAGACAGCTCTTCGCCAGTAAAGCCTTGCTTCTGTGGAAAAGCAGGATTCTTCCAGAGCTGGAGCCTGGGTCTGCTGACATAAATGTTTCCTCTCCTTTCATTCTTGTGGGGTTTTCATCTCCCTGGTTCTCATGTTCATTATCAGTAAATGCAGGGCTCCCTGTATTATGCAAAAGTTTACCCCCCGGCTCCACTCTGTTACCAGGACACCCAAGATTCCAAGAAGAACATGTAATTGTTTCTGGCAAAAGGGTGGCATGACTATCTGTCTCCGGGTTGCAGGATATCTGCATTGCCTTCAGGCTTTCCATGTCAGCATTCCACGGGCGGGCAGGCAGGCAGGCAGGCAGGCTGGGAGTGTGCTAATTAGATCAGGTGCTTGATCTTGAAGTCTGTACCAGCAATGACTAGGTAGTCGGCCTCGGAACTTTTGAGCACTACCTGTCTTTCTCTCAGTCTGCCCAGAATGTAATTATCTTGTCAGCCTGAAGCCATGGCGCACAGCTGAATGAATGCTTCGGAGCAGTCACTGTGATAAGGAAAAACGAATGGACCACGGTGCAAACTGTTATGAGACAAACAGGCATCGGGCAGGGAGACTCTGAGAACAAAGGGGCCGTGTGGAGTATTTGTTACCGAGGACACTTCATAGCTCCCGTAATGAGATTAGCGGCCTGCTTTCAGAGCTGAGGGCACGCCTTGGCTACAGAATGCATGTCCTGGGTCCCTAAGCTTTAGAAAGAAAGCCCTTTTTAAAATGGAAAGGGAGATGGGCTTCAGTGACAGCCTGTGTGCTCTGCAAACCAATGGGCCGGCAATGGAACTCTGAAGGATGACTGGAAGGAAGGCTATGCAGGGAATGATAGCAAGTGGAGTGTGTACAAGGATGGCTGCAGAGCCGGCAGCCCCCACACTTCAAGGGCTGTAGATGGTTCGCAGCATCAGCATCTCTTTGGGGGACTTGTCAGACATGCTGAGGCATGGACACAGCAGACACTGAATCAGTCTGCATGTTCTTCATAAGGCACAGAATGGGTGGTTATACAGAGGAAATGCGAAGACACCAACCCCAGTGTCTGAGTAACGGAGGTGTTGGTTTAACCAGGATGTGTCCTGGGCATTGATTCTGCTTTTTAAAAGCTGCCTAGGCAACTCTAATAAGCACCAATGATTGAGAACCATGGGTAAAGAATAGTCTGTGACTTGGAAAATAAGGACACTATATCTTTAAGACTTAGATCTGTAAGTCATACAGAATAGTCAACCTGTCATACACTTGTATGTCTCTGTCTCACCACAAAGGGGGTATTTTGTGAGTGTCTGCTCTACATGAACCTGCTTCCAGTGACTCCCACCCTCTCTATCTCCTTCTACTCCAGGTCACTTCAAGCTGACTGACTTTTGGACATTTTTATTCTGTTTCTCATATATTCTGAGTATGAATTGCTTACTGCTCCAGGGCCTTTGCACATTCCTCTTCTTGATGCCTTCTCAGCCTTCTGGTCGCTGTCTCAACACCTCTTGGATGGAGTCCTCCCTGAAGATCCTCTCCAAGGAAAATCTCAGTCTTTCCCTTTAAGTATTCTTGAGTGCTGAACACTATTCCTTTCTATTCCTTCAGCAGTACCTTTAAAAGTCATCCTGGGCTATTTATTCATGGGTTCTTTTTTTTTTTTTTTGTCTGCTTCCCTTGAATAGACTAAGCCCACGGGAACAGAACCTGCATTTTATTCTCTATTCCTCCAGTGCCTAGATCTGTTCTTGTTAAGTATAAAGCACATAAAACTTGAATGAAGGAATGAAGGAATGAGCATACTATGACCTGTGTCTTAGGGTTTCTACCATGACCACAGCAACTCTTGAAAAGGAAACATTTAATGGGGCTAGCTTACAGTTTCAGAGGTTTAGTCTGTTATTGCCATGGTGGGAAGCAAGGCAGTGTGCAGGCAGATATGGTGCTGGAGAAGGAGCTAAGGGTTCTTACATCTTGACCCACAGGCAACAGAAAGTGATCTGTCACACTGGGAGTGGCTTGAGCATCTATGAGACCTCAAAGCCCGCCTCCACAGGGACACACTTTCTCCAAAAAGACCACACCTACTCCAACAAAGCCACACCTCCTAATAGTGCCACTCCCTATGCGCCAAGAAGTCAAACACAAGAGGGTCTATGGGGACCATCTCTATTCAAAGCACCACAACCTGTCACCCTCTTTTATCATAACAGAAGCCCATGCATCTTCACATAGTATGGCAGAGTTGTATGCTCATGGCTCATAAGGGTTAGATGACCATCTGACCCTTACTGATAGGCTTCCAGAGAAAAAAGAGCATGCCGAGTTCTTACAGTTGAATCTTAGATGTCTCCTACAGGCTCACGCTTTGAACTCTTGTTCCAGAGCTGTTGGTGCTATTTGTCAAGGGATGTGGAACCTTTAGGAGATATCAGGGGGTAGGGTGGGGTCAAGGGGGGCGGAGGGACTGGCTGCCTGGAATAGGCACTAGGGAGGGGCCTCTGAAGGTCGTAGCCAGCCTCCGGTTTCTACCTCATCTTGCTTCCTGGTCTTCTGTGATGTGAATACTCTTTCCACATGCTCCCACCACATGAGACTCTTCCATGCCTTCCCCACCATGATGGGCTGAAACCTTTGACACTGGCAGACAGAATGACTCTGTCTTTCTGTAATCTGTTTTCCCAGGAATTGTCATCACAGTGATACAGAAGCAACAGTATGCAAGTTACACGTGAGTTTCATTAGAACACTGAACATTTGTCTAATAGAAGAGTATCATCAGGATTGCATGGGACGTATTTTTTTACTAAAAAAAAAAAATTGTTTATTTGAAATTCAATTTTAACTAGATATTCTATATTTTATGGGTAAAAATCTGTTAATCCTATGAAATAAGTGTTCCAGCCCTTGAAACAATGACTAAAGTATGCCCAAACTATTCAAATTCAGCAGATTTTTAAAAATTTTTCTGTTTACTTTCTGAAGATTCAATATTGCAGGGGCAACAACTATTAGGCTCTTTCTAGTACATTCTTGAAATTAAAATATGTAATACTCCCAAGCTTTATGTTCAGTGGGCCATCAATTTGACTTGCCATCTTGGGCTGATGCTCTAGTGAGTATTAAAAGCCAGTTCCAAGTGGAAAATACTTAGTTACAGCTAGACCAGTTAGATCACTCCATACAGTCATCAGGTCAGGCAAGCTCCCTGTATGCACTGGTGGGACTTACCCATCCTGACAGTGACACACACACACAGTAGTCATTACAATCATGGGAACACCCAAAGAAAGCATAGAGCGGGTAGTTCTACATCATTACTTGTGTCTACAGATAGTGGAGTTCTCAGCAAAGGAACCCGGTTAGTGATGTGAAAATAGATACCAAAAATAATGAGTTGGGTTTAAAAGCTAAAATACGGCCATGCAAAAACAAAACACATAGGATGTGAATATGTGAATAAGTAAGTCTGGAAGGGAAATGATTTACCCGGACAGTTTTGGGGCTAATGGTGAGAGGGAACAAATATTATTTTATTTTCGGTAATACTGAGCACTGAACTCAGGGGCTGTATGGACACTAGCAAGTTTTCTGCCACTGGGGTTGCATCTAAGCCCTCTTTTTATTTTTTATTTTGAGGCATGCACTTAAAAGTTGCTGAGACTGGCCTTGAATTTGTGACCCTCCTGCCGCCACCTCTAACTGAAGTAGGATTACAGACCATTGCCACCGGGTGTGGCTCAGTTTGCTTTTATTTTACAGCAGAAATCCTATAAATATGAAAACCCATAGGCTCAGAATATTATAGGATAACCTTGATTTCCATTTAATGTTATTCTTGTTAACAAAAGTGATTAATGCCCAACTACATACAATTTAATTCTTTTGCCTTCCTAAGACTATAAACATATAAACTCATTTAAAAATGTGAACTTACTTAATATGTACAGTATGGTAGCAATTATGTTAAAATATGCAAATACATGCAAAGAAAGAGGAAGGAAGATGTATTCTAAAATGTCAGCAGTGGTTAGCTCCGTCTGAGGGGTTGGTGTATGTGGGATCCTTATTTTTTCTTCCTGCTTTTCCTCAATTCACTGCCTCCCTCCCTTTTGTGCAAATGCTGCCTTAAGTTTGTAGCTAGACAAAGAGTAGCTTTGTTTTGTTTTGGTTTTCACCCTTCCATACTGCGTTGTGGCAACAGAGTATCTAATAACACAATAGTAACTGCATTGCCAGCAACAGATTATCTAACACAATAGTAACTCTTTTGACACATTAGGTAACTTTGAAGACACCATTTCTTTGCCACCCAGGGGCCTCACTTAGAGATGCGTGGGTCGGTAAGGGAGAATATAAGTGTAGGGATGGGCACAGTGACAACATCCACAGTCCTGCTCGCTTGCATGTGACTCACTGCTCTCAATTACAGAGAAAATGTGCATCGAGTCAACTGACTCTATAGGCATTTCCCTGGATGAGCCTCAGACACAGACCACCGAGCCCAGCAAGGTCAATGTGCTTAATGCCATAGAACTATGCGCTGAAAAATGAATCAAAAGCTGAAGTTTATACCATACGTGTATTTCACCACAACATGAAAATATAACAAGAATACGACCCCCACCCCCAGGCCATTAGAATTCCTCTTCTCCCAAGATCCACCATTGGTTGTTAACTCTTGGAGGTTACTGAGTTCAGTTCCTCAGTCAAGTAAAGAGAAAATGGTAGAAGTTAAATGTATACGATGAAACGTGCTGCATGTCGTTAATACAGAATCAGTTATGGATGTGCCTATTATATAGTATGAAAACAAGTGTAAGAATGACAGACAGCGAGTTCAAGATCCTGGTCACCTCACAGAAAGGAAGAGGGAGGACAGAGATGGGGGTTAGTCAGTGTGCCATTGCATACAAGATGCGTTCCTTCTGTAAAATGAGCTAATATGGTGGCATTATTATATTGGGAGAAACTTATCGGTGGATATGCACTGTCCAATGTATACCCCTATGCTTCAATTGTGTCAACTGAATAAAGCTATAGCCTTTGTAGACTCCCATCCCCATTTTGTCTCTTTATTGGAACCAGAGGTAATGAGTGTGTTAGATGGGGTTTAGATGGCAGCCCAATGACATCGTGCTGGTTATGCAGCCTCTGTCCACCGCGAGGAAGAATCAGAGAGCTCATTTCATCCTTACACGTACTTCACTCACCTAAATTAACAGCAACAGTGATAGTCAAACACTGCCTGGCCTTGAGGGACTGTCATTTCAAGAGTTCCTCTGCTGGCTTCTCTGTCAGACTCTGCTCTACCCTCAGGCTCTGTGCCTTCTTCACAGGGGTCTTTAAAGCTGACCTTGAAAGGGCCCTTTGACTGGTGGCCTAGTGGTGAGGAGTCCTGTACTCTGCCCTATCACAGCCTGGGTTCAGGGTTCAACTGTGACTTTTCCCAGTGGTTGAGGCTCTAGGCTCTAGTTATCTGGGTCTAAGTTCTGTCACATACAACTTGTTTGCTAATTTGGGGTCTGTAGTGACACACGGAGATTAAATGATAAAGTAAGTGTAAAACTCTTAGTCTCTAGGTGGCCGCTTATTGTTTTCTACATTGTCATGGTTATTGCGGCATGCCATCTCCAGGCTTCCGTTTTCACCCCCACAAGGGAAAAGGCTAGATATCGTGCCATGCAATTGTCTGCATCGAAACCAGTTTTATGATTGTCAACTAATCTGCTACCTCTTCTAACAAAGGTGATGAATAGATTAAAAAAAACCACTGACTGACAGAAAAAAAATCTGAACTCATTAGCAAAATTCTGCCTCTCTCTCTTTCTCTCTCCCTCCCTCCCTCCCTTCCTCCTCTCTCCTCTCCCCTGGGTCTCTATAATGCTCTCATCTTACTTTTTAGGTTAATAACTGATTTACAAATTTGTTAGTGATGTGTGAGACTTCTTGAGGCAGACACTGGTACCTTATTCTTGTGATCATGAACTCTGGCCTAGTTCCTAGATGCTCAAGAGATATTCGATGAATGAATGAATGTGTGACTATGTAGTCAGTGGCATCATTGCCCACTGATACACTAGACATTCTAGGTGTTATGCTAATGTTCAAACATTTAGACTGTGTAGTGACAAGATCTCCTATCTGAGAAGACCTAGCAGAGGATCTCACGAAGGCTCTATTTGAGACCTTGTCTTTCTTTTCTCTTATGTTAATGTTCTGAAGTACAAGCCTTCTGATTCCTTAAGAGAAAAGTCTTATGTGTTAGCTAACAGTGACTACTGATGGTTGGGCAGAGTTGAGATTTACTAGTTAGCATTATTCAGTAGATGCTCAGTAATCTGAGGACATGAGTCTTATTTCCAAATCCTCCCTCTCTAAGGGATGTTTCAGTTAATGAGAAAAGTGTAGGCAGCTGGCTCTCCTCAGACTTTGTTCCCAGATACCGTCAATTAAGGAGAAATCAAAAATCTTCCCCATTACACTTGAATTGAGAGCCATTTATTAACTCCATGGCAATGTCACATAATCGTGAAATTGCCTTTTATCCCAGACGATTTTATTTGCACTAAAATCCCAAGTTTGGAATATCCAATTATAGCACGAGATTGAGAGGATAGGGAATAACTTCTTAGAGTAGGTCCTAAAATCAGCCGAAGCACAGCTAGTGAACCTTGCTATCTGTGTGGGGATCATCAGAATTCGTGGCCAGTTCCAACACTGGTCACCGACTGTTAAAAATTGGAGGTCATTAGGCCTAGTCTTTTTATTTTATAAATGCTGAGGCCAGAGAGATCAAGGGATTTCCATGGAACTGAAATTGTTTTGGTCTTTTCCACCAAGAACATTAGAAAACAAAACAACAATTGAACCAACTAGCAAGGCGGTCCAATTTTTTATTTTTCTCCCCTTTGTTTGCCTTACCTTATCTTCTCTGCTACAGTGAGTAGTCAAAGGCAGAAGGGGAGGAAGGAAACTGGGGTTACTGATTCCTGAAACATGGAGACCTATGACAGCATGTGATTTCCACGAGCCGAGCAGGACACGAGGCTGGTCGCGTGTTACCACTGCTCTGCGTACTTGCTGTTTGACTTAGTGTGTGCCCGTGGATAATCACTCGCGGGGTTCCCGCCTCGGCCCAGTGGGAAGGGAGGCTGTGGGACTTCTCCGGCAGGTCCGTCCCAAGACAGATGGCATGGCTCTGCTTTCCTCTCTGGCACCATCTGGGTCCAGGATGGAAGGTGACAAAGGGGACAGCTTAGGAGGCAGAGCAACCTGTCAACAGCCAGGTGCTCTGCGCTTGCTCTGTGTGCTCAGACATCCTCAACCTCACATGTATTTGTCACATCAGTCTCCAGGTCCCTACTTAGAACATTTGACCCAATTATAGAAACAAAACAAAAAAAAAGAGATGCTTTTGTAGTATTTTTATATTCATTTAACAACTTCACTGAGACTTCGCTTAAACAGGAAGAGGTGTAAGGCACATTCTCTTCAAAGATCTAGTAGCTGAGAGATCCTTGTCTATAAGGGAAAAGGTCCTCTGAATGCATAAGAACCTAATCTACCTGTGTGCTCATGCTTTAGACATGCTACTCTGTCCTAGTAACCCCGGGACACCAGTTAGGGTGGCCGTAGACAGTGATTGACCTGGAGATGTCTGCTGCAGGTGGACCTAGCATGGCACCATCAGCCTCAACTGAAGTAACCGCCATCACCATTAGCTTTCCATGCATGGCATCCTTCCAGCCAGGTGCAGACACTTTGGAAACATATAGATAGTGTAAAGCCTTGCAAATAACGTGACGTGATTAATAACATGATTAGATAGTATAGTAAAAATACTGATTTAATTGCTTTTATCTCAGTATCTCACTAGGAAGGAAGGACACCTCAAATTAGACCGTTGGACTTTAAGAGCCTGATAGTATTGTAACATAAATTAAGAGTGAGCATTTAAGAAAGTATAAACTTTTTTTTTCTTTTTAGCTTGGGTAATCAAATCTTGATTTTAAATGGTGTTTAGGACTGGGATGTAATATACTACCTAGTGCTCAGGCCATTATCTATCATTATCTGTTGGACCCTGTAATTGGACAGACAAGAAACCATTCATAATAATAAGTTTGTTCCTAATTGTCTGTTTGCTGGAGTCTGGGGTGCACACTGCAGTCACACTGAACTGAAAAGAAACTGCTTACTGAATCCCTTCCATTGTTCGTTCAGAGCCTCACAACAGTGCGCAGCAGCCCCCCACACCTGGGCCCTGGGCCGTCCGGAGCATCCTGCCCAGCTGGCTGAAACAACAGTCATTTTTCCTGAATTCCATGAGTGGGCAACATAAATCTTCCTTGCTGCAAGACAGAGCCGCCATTGAACCTCATCCATCCCCTGCAGGCTGGACAGGCCGGGAACTATCCTTATTATATAACTCGGGCAAATAATTCACCTTCTGGAATTTCCATTAGATCTCCCCCTTGGCTACTCAGTTTATCCCACTGCTGGCTTATTTTTCAAAGATTCTTGGGTATTTTTGTTCTTTATTTCACAGCTACCCCACACATGGTGTTGCCCGGGGCCTCCAGCACACACAAGGGCATGTTCTAAGAGTTTTAAATAATGGAAAAGCAACACAGGCCACTACTGGTCAGTTTTCTGTTTTTATCAACTATAAAACAAGAGATCAGCATTTCCATGCCATGTGAAGTCTTCAGGGAAGCGCATGTGGCTGTCATTATCTTTAGACTAAGCTGCCTCCTGGCCCCCTAATGCAGATGGCATGATGGGTCATCAGAAGGAAAACAGAGCAAGGAGACACCAGTCAGAGCAGGCTGCCGACCTGACTGCTGGGTTGCAGCTCCCTGAAAATGTCCCTTTGAATTTAGTGGCGCCCGGATGGCAGAGACCACAGATCATGACAGAACATAAATTCTCCTCATAATGAGATTAGTAGGCAGACAAAATAAATGTCCTGCTGTTACATTAGAGGCAGGCTATAACTGGTGTTTTCCTTGGAAATGATCATTTCTTTTGCAACAGGGGAACCATGTGCAACTAACTTGAATGCCACAGATTCTGTTTCGCCACATAGTTATTTTTCACCCGCCTCTGTCTTCTTAATGGTGGTTTGGGGGAGGCGTCCAAACGAGCGGTGGGTCTTAAAGACTGTTACCAACATGAATTATGTGAGTCTATGTTCATGATCATCAATCCTGTTCCTCAGACTCCCTTCCGCAGGCAAGTTCTGTGCGGCTCCCCCTCGGCGTCTAAACTACAGCCCCGCTGGGGAGGAGGTGCTGTGACCCCTGGGGTCCTCTCACTTTAGCATTCGGGATCAAAGGCAGGGTAGATTCACTATTGTGCTGAGGGCATTTAAAAACACATCTTTACCGCCACTCTGCTACTTAAAAACCAGCGGAAACCTGGATCCCATAACAAGGCAGCCTTAAGAAAATGTCCAGATCAGGTGGACCGAGAAACAGAAGCCTTGAGGGTGGAGCTTGATTGCAACGGACTTCCTTAGTCTGCAGCAGAAGGCTCTCTCACCTGGAGTACAATACCCCCCTCTCATTAAAAATGCAAGATAACATCTCCTCCTGGATCCTTTCCATAG
>CABHPP010123580.1:23211-42338 GCA_902168425.1 Peromyscus attwateri
AGTAGTGAGTACATTTAATCAAAGCCTTCTGGGAAAAAAATTAGAGTATGCCCTCCAAAGTCACCAAGCATGTTAAGAGGCCCTTTCAAAAGGAATGGGAAAATCAGTCTGAATTGAGGAGTATTTGACACTTTTGCATAGAAGGCACGATCTAATGTCTGCATTTTTCTGCAGTCCAGGCTTTTCTGTGAAACTGCCTGTTTTCAAGAGGCCACTTGCTGTTATCTCTGTTCACAGCATTTTGACATCTTGCTTTCCTTAGGTTGTAAAGAGACCACAGCAATCTTAAATTTGCACAGGCACGTTACAGTTTCTGTGGTGGTTTGCAGGCATCATGAAAATCCAATGAAAACCTCCCCTTTCCACACTGGTGCCTCCTTCCAAACATCTGAACTGTAAACACAACTCCATGCTGGGATGGGGGCTTGTTTTTTGGCTGAAATTAATAACTGTCTTTCTTTTAACTTTTGGCTTCTCAAAAGCTTGAGTTGCATCTCTGCTTGAGTCTATGTTCGTAAATATTTAGTTGGTGTCCTCACACTCTTCATAAGGTCCCTGTTCTCTCTTAGTCCCTTGTCAAAGGAAATGCTGTTTTAATGCCAGTAAGGGACCCCACCTACATTCAGTGGTATGCTCTTCCCACCTACCTCTTTCACTCTCAACTCTTTTTTATTGTCCTACTCTATATGCCCCCACCTTCTGCTGGCCCTCCCTGCTTGTTATCTAAAATTTAAGCAGCAAATGAACGAGCTTTGCCAAGCACTCAGTTTACTTGGTATGTGTTAATGATTATCCACCAGCCCTTCCGAGTGTGAGTCACAGAGTTATAACCTTAGAGTTTCATGATGCATAAATCTCCTTGAAGGGATTTCTCCAGGCCTGTTTACTTACCTCATACAAGTGGACTTGTTCTTGGGTTACAGCAAAGATCAGTAGCACGTTGTTTTGTACCAGTTTATCAATGAGTTGACCAATTGTTGGATATTCCTAAAATTGATACATAGATTTAAAATACAATCTTAACCACAAAAGGTAAAATTTAAAAACGTTCCTTTCACCGTTGAGAAAGTCAATATTCACAGGCATTTTATCTGTTATTCTAAGGAAACACTTGTTATCGATGTTATTTACTTAGCTCGGGAATTGTTCCCAGTCTTGTAAGTTCAGGTAAGTCCTAAGAATGGAGACTGGCAGTATACTACACCACACCCTCTCTCTCCTAAGCAGACCCCTTGGAATTTACTTCAAGACTTCTCATGTGTCATATTATCTCCCCCAAGTGGCACTCAGTAGCAGGTAGGACTGTTAGACTAGGGGGCGGGGTGGGTAGACTGTGATGTATGATGTAGACTGTGAGGTGCCTCCTGTAACTCTTACTGGAATTGGATGAGGCGACGTGAAGGTTGAGGAAGGGATGGAGTGCTGATGAATAACACACTATAATTTCTCTGACTGTCTGATTTGAGACAGGCCCACACCAGCTCTCGAGGTTGGTTTTATCGCCTTTGCAATGTCATAAATTGGTGGTATGGGATCCTACACTCTTTTTTACAGCACAAATGAAAACAGTTTGTACTTCTGGTGTGGAAACATTTATTCTCAAGTGATGTGAATAATTTTAAAAACAAAAGAAGTTATTCATTAGCAAGTTTACAGATAAATTTCCAAGTCTAGAAAACATGAAACACATTTGCTTCCCCTGTGATTCCAAAAGTGGATAATGCACAAGGATGACGTGTAGAAAAAGGGGGTAACCTGTGGCAGATTAAACTAGGAATATGGTACGACTGCAGTTTGTAAGGAAGCCTTCTGTTCACCGAGTGGTGCCTTGTTATATTCTCAGGACTCCCAGAGCATTTCTGTCTGAGGCCATCATTAGGAACAAGGTTCAAGTTGAGCAAACGGTGTTCCTTTCTCTAAATTACTCAGAGGAACTTCCCAACTGCGACTTGGGCTGTGAATGCTTTTTTTTTTTTTGCATGTTTGGATTTTTAAATATATATTTTTCATTTCTTTTATTTATTTATTTATCTATCTATCTATTTATTTATTTTTATTTATATCAGTATGAAGGTACAAAATCCTCTGGAGTTACAAACAGTTGTGAGCTACCATATGGGTACTGGGAACGGAACCCAGGTCCTCTGGAAGAGCAGCCAGCGCTCTTAACCACTGAGTCACCTCTTCAGCCCCACATTTGATTTTTATTAGTAGAGATATTGGATAATAGAATTTTTCCTTGGTCTGACACATTTAGTGTCATTTGCTTTTCATTTATCCAAACTTTGAGCACCCTTTACTCTGAAGCCTAAGGCCCTTCCCATTGGGGCCTCCTTGCCTCCAGGGTGCACACCTGTCTTCTGCTTCACGTGGAGCCAGTATCATACCATACAGCCCACAGAGGATGCTATTTTATGTTTTAATGAGATCTGTTACTTTAGTGCTCATAATTCTATAGAAAACTCAAGGCCAGAAATGGGTCCTTTTTGGTGGTCCTGGGAATCTAGCTTTGCTTTCAACACTAAAAATAACCAAAGGGCTCAGGGGGATTGAAATGGCCTGTGGCTTCCATGCTTATGCAGAAATTTACTCAGAATAATGAGCTGAACATTTATTAAATGAGAATCGTATTAGGTAATGGATGTTGTTGAGTCTATGATCTTTTTGTTTTCAATAATTCTATTATGGGGTATTTGATAAATTAATGACAAAAGGACCCATTTCCTGGAACCTCATTGATTAAAAGACAAACTTTGTCAATAATCACTTTGATTCTCACATGAAAAGATTGAGATTAGAGACCATGCATATGTGGAGAATAAAACCGTTCAAAGACATCTAGGTTGAAGTCCAGAATCAGGTCAAAGAATGGCCTAAATTTGTGAACTAGTAGAGTTTGCATAAAATAGCTTTTAATAGATTTCCCTCCTTTTTTTCAATTGACCTTGGAATTCCGGGCTTTCCCCCCTCCTTCCTATGTATTCTTCCCATCATCATCAGTTGAAGGGTCCTTTAACTTTTCTGAGCCATGCTTCCCACTGTGTTAAATATGCATAACAGGACTTTCCCAGGTTGATGCTTCTTCCTCCCATTTCACATATTTGTCAGCATGCACTGTGATGTAGGCACTGAGCTGTTAGGAAACAATGGTAACAAACCAGCCCAGGCTCTGAGGAGAGCACCATGAGAAGGACAGAGCAAGCAAACACATTGCTGTACAGAGATGTGCATGAAGACATCCGTGAATGAAGGTGAAATGAGCAGACTGCTTTGGGACTAGTGGAGGTCAAAGAGGGTTCTCTGGGTCTTAAACATCCACTTAGTTTCTTGAGTACAGGAGATCCCATTTACAAGCCTGGTAGTCACATGGTCTGTTCATGGAAACAGCAGTTAGACACAGAGTCCTGCAGAAGATCAGATGAGACCATGTAGGGCAAAGACCTGTGAAATTTTTTACCTCGTTTGACAACCATTAAGGTTTTCTTTATATTTTAAATGTTACCAGCATTTTTCAATGACAGAAAATAAGCCAAGTGTTAATAAGCACCAACCAAGCAGTACTTGATGAGCTGTTCCAAACAGAAGAGCACCAGGGTTGTGGAATAATGATGCTCAAAAAGCCTTTAGTGGTACCGTTCTGACCTGGACCATTGTGGTTGAGAATAGAAAACTATCTGTATTGTTCTTTGTTGGCTTCATGATCTCTCTGAAGCTGGAGAGGTTCTGGGCTCACCTGTGACCTACCTGATTTAAATTCTCAACACATGCCCACCGCCTACCTAGTGGAGGTCACCTGAGTACTCTGTGGAACCTGCAATGCAAGTGAGGCAGAAGAGAGCAATTGCTAGCTCCAAAAATAGAAAATATACACCGCTTTCACCAAGTGGGTGAGTGATTCCATATGGTTTCATAGCAATTGTCACCACGTGGGTCTACTTGTGGCTCTGAAAGCTAAAGAGTGTGCAGGTTACATACCAAGACAGTTGACATGGAGTATTCATTCCTGTTGTCCAAGTGACAGAGCCCATCATTGGGAATGACAATGCCTGCCAGCTTGCTGTCCATTCCAAAATGAGAATCGGCATCACTCACAAAAACCAGGAGGTGGAGCGAGTCATTGCGCCAGCCAATCTTTTCCTAGAGCCAGAAGAAAGCCATAGGTTGTATGGAGATGGGCAGGCCCAAACTGAGGATTGTGCAAGCTTCTAACATTCGGATCCTGAGCGATGTATGGATAGCCCATTCTAGCCTTTTTATCTATAGTAAATTTATAGTTTATTAAAGACATGAAATTCATAGCATTTGCTTTTGGAGATTGCAGTCTGTGTCTGAGCAGCGATCTCCCAGAACTAACATCAGTCTAGGAAGCCTTTGGACAAAACTCCTGCTGGCTGTCCTTACCTCCCTTATCCTTCCCTTCCTCCTGTAACTCCTCACCCTTCTGCCTTCTAGAAGCTTCAGTATTGCCCATGATGGACTAATGTTTAGACAGGGCGACCATCCTCCTTAACATTCCTCCAATAGTCAAGGATGATCTGGTCCTGACAGTGCGGCACAGACAACGTGGCTTCTGATCCTGACTTCATTAGTTCAAAACAACAGATTTTATCTTGAGCCATGTAATGAAACTCTGCCTCTCAAAGCCAAGGGCTGGGTGTGTAGCTCATTAGTAGAGTTAGTATAGTGATTGCCTAGCATGAACAAGGCCCCACATCATAAAAAAAAGGTTAACTACAATAGTTATGTAATTATGTGTGCTGTTTACTGACTGGAACATTTTAAATTTGTTTATTAATGTTCTGCCTTTAATTTTTTTCTACTATAATTAATTAAAAAACAACTAATCTGATCTTTGAACCAAAGTTTCCTTATATTAGGATACTTGGATTATTCAAATATCAGACATATGAAACATTCTCCTACTTCAACATGACTAAATTAAATATTTAACAGAAGTTTTATATTTAAGAAAAAGATCAAATGTAGAAATATGGTGATCAAAGGAAAGAGAATTAGCTAAGCTTCCCAAAGCAGGTTGGTTAATAAGAGATGAAATTTATGTTAATAGGATGGAGCTCCCATCCTATTAACCGACCCCACCTCCCATCCCCCCCACACCATACCTTACACACAGCAGCCTGCATAATTGCATCAAATCCACCTTCGGGTGTGTCGATATTAGCAGAAATCTTCTGTTTTCTCACAATTTCATTGAATCTCTCGGCATCATCAGTCAATGGCAAAATGTGCTTGAATCCAAATGTAGGTAAACAGAAATAGGGAATACTGCTACAAAAGGAATAGGAAAAATATTCTTCAATGTGACCCAGTGCAGTTAGTAGATGTGCTATCCTGGGAGTGGCTCCTTAGAGGATGATTGCTTTTCTAAAGGGCCTCCTCACTCTGGGACTTGGCAGGAAATCTTAAGTTAGGGTCTTCCCCATGTTGACTTTATTGGTTAACACGTATCCGAAGCCTAGCGTGCATCGTACACAGGTTCCAACAGGGGCTGCAGGTAATCCTGTCATCAGACCCTTATTCCAGGGTGCGTAACCATTTCTTTCTAGTGCCTACAAACCAAAATCTACCAATAAGTTTACCTGATGATAACTGCTTTGTGTTGCTTTGTAATCGGATATCTTGACTTGTTACCAAGCATGAGTCAGCCCCTAGCAATGGAGAGAGGAACCCGTCTCTTCTCCTCTACTCTCAACCCTGTCTGCCATGGGCCCAGCGTCCACAGCCAAGCTATTGGTTTTTGTCTTGGGGTTTCTATTGCTGTGATAAAACACAATGATCAAGCAACCTGGGAAGGAAAGGGTTTATTTCATCCTACAGCTTGTAACCTATCACCCAGGGAAGTCAAGGCAGGAACTCAAGGCAGGAGCCTGATGCAGAGGCAGTAGAGGAGTGCCACTTACTAACTTGGCTGTCATGATTTGTTCAGCCTATTAAAGCACCCAGGACCACCAGGCCAGGGCTATCACCCCATCCATTGAGCTGGGCCCTCCCATATCAATCATCAAGCAAGAAAATGAACCACAGGGCTTGCCCACAGGTCAGTCTGGTGGAGGCTTCTTCTCACGTGGAGATTTCCTCTTCTAAAATGACTCTAGCTGTGTCAAGTTGCCATAACCTAGGAAACAGTGCTTCCACAGTGATACAATACATCACACAGACCAGCCTGGAACTAAACCTGTGGATGAAATGCCACGGTAGTGTGAAACTACATCAGAACAAATGGGAAGAGCTGATTGAGGATTCTGTCATATTCATGTTTGGAAGCCAGTTACTAGCTATCCATGAAACTCAGGGAAAGTTACTCAATGCTTTTTAGCTTTGAGCTTTATCTTGAAAACAATGGAGCCAATAATAGACCCAATTTAAGTCTTTGGACCATGAGTGCTACAGCATCACTGGTAGTAGAAATGAAACCTCTAGAACACTACTTCAGATCTTCTGTTGAAATGCTAAAGGTAGGTTTAGCAATCTGTGTTGTATCAAGCCTTCAGCTCCATGCTAAGGTTTGCCAACCACTGCTGTAGAAGAAAAAGAGATAGCACGGAGGAGCCCCACTAAGAGTGTGGTATACTGCCTTAGGCCACAGGGTGACCACTGTAGATCACACACAATTCCCTGGCCTCTGCTCTGCAGATCTAACAGTTGATCTGTCAGCACACCAAGAACAGGTGCATCTACCAGAGTCAGGCTTCTGTTAGCCACATCTATTACTTGAGGTAGACCTTGATCCTCATTATTTTTAGATTCTGTAATTTTTTAAATTCACCTAATTCACCTACTTGCTAAAGTGGATCCAATTCATTGAATGAGTGAGTGAGTGTGTGTGTGTATATGTGTGTTACTTTGTTAGAGATAGAGTCTTACTAAGTAACACAGGCTGGGTTTGAACTCTCCGAGTGAGTCCATGCATGTTTTGAGCATGTGATCCTCCGGCTTCTGCCTCTTATGTAGCTAAATAGCCCAGCGTTTGTATCATTTTTTTATTCATAGCAGTGAAAAGAGGGAGAAAAGAAGTCAATTTCCTTATGCAAATTCCCAGCTGAGGTCAACCCAGGCAAGGCTCTGCTTCCCTTCAGCACTCACAGCGTAAACACATAAGTGACCTTTTAGTAGTCTACTTAGTGCCATCTGGTTTTAGTTTTCATTTCTTTCTTGTTTTTATTGATGATTTCATTATTTGAAATGCTCCCCATGTCTAATATTGGAATGTTGTCTAGTGTTCTTAAGTGCAACAGGGCTGGAGTGTGATTTGTGTAGAAATAAACTTCCTTCAGACATTACAGTTCAACAGTAATACTTCAACAATATTGACTAAATCAGATGCCCTTAAACTGAGATACACATAAAATAAAGGGGTCTATTGGTCAATTAACTGAAACAAAGACTCACAGGAACCTAATTCCTTTTGGAACAATTGTAAGATGAATCTCAAAAGGTCTTATTAATTAAAAACTAGGAGCCAGATATTGGGGTGAAAACTGAGAGACCAGAGAAGCAGAAATAAGCCAGCTGTTCTTACTGCTAGGAAATCCTCAACCAAAGAGAGAGCTACTTCCTGTATACCCACGCCTATATCCTTTCTGTGCCCTGCCATCTCACTTCCTCTCTCCGCCCAGCTATATCTCTTTCTGCCCAGGTCTGTGACTTCCTGTCTGTCTGTACAGACCTCCAGACCTCTATGGTTAACTAGTGCTCAGAATTAAAGGCATGTGCCACCATGCCTGGCTCTGTTTCCAGTGTGACCTTGAACTCACAGAGATCCGGATGAATCTCTGCCTCCCAATGCTAGGATTAAAGGTGTGTGCTACCATTGCCTGACCTCTATGTTTAATATAGTGGCTGGCTTTTCCCTCTGATCTCCAGAGAAGCTTTATTGGGGTACACAAATAAAATATCACCACAAACAATGTTTAATATATTGTAGGTCAATCAATACCATGAGTGATAGTAACTGACAGGACTACAGAACTGAATGATTGGGGACCTCATGGGGACAAGAATGTTGATGTCCATTGAGATGTTCATCTTTTCATTAGCAGATGTGCATAGAAAGCAGATCAGACTCTGTGTTCCCAAGCGTAAGGACAGGGCAGTTGAAGAACCCTAGCACTATAGCCCAAATATCTTGAGACAGTGATCCCAAGAAAAGATGCTCCTGGTCCCAGAAGGCCCTTCCTGACCTTGGATCCACTTCCTAGGCCAAAGAGAGGTTTTAGAATCTGTCAGCCAATGGGATAGGAGGCATGGCAAGAGCACAGGATGGATGTGGTCCACACTTGCCTCTGTGTCCTTATGTTCTGATGAGTTTATCTAATTGTTCTTTATCAATAAAAAACCAGGAGTCAGATACTGGGCTAAGAACCTGAATGATCAGAGAAGTGGCAGAGAAGCCACCAGTGACCTCCTATCTCTTCCGTTCCTCCGTCCAAAAAGGCTGAGATCCTCTCTCAGCCCTGCCTTACTACTTTCTGTCTCATATCTGTCCTCAGTCCTCCAAAACCTCTATGGTTAATTTTGATTGCTAGTGGCTAGCTCCACCCTCTGATTCAAAGCAAACTTTACTGTCAGAATGCGATCAAAATATCCCACAATAGTGTCCTGTGCTCTCCTAACATATAAGGTTTGTCTATTATTTCAGCTGTGTGGAGACACCTGGTCTAATTGGCCCAGGAGCAAATGTGAATTTCCAGGCCACTTTGTCTATGTCCTTTCTGATTCATGATGTTTGTTTTTAACTCTCAGAATTCAGTTTATAATTCTCTTCTCTTAGTATTGTGCATCAGGCTTCTTTGAAGTTGAAGTGATGACCGTGTATGATATCTACCTGGAAGGGTTGTTATGAGGCTTGGAAGAGATTAAAAATGCTAAGCAATGCAGCATGATGGCCTGTGCAGAGGCTGTGCCAGTTCTGACAGAGATCTCTTCACACACCCAAGGACAGACAATGCATTTGATTAGTGATATCATTAGAACCAATCTCTCTATTCTAAAAAACAATAAAAACATGAATGTTAACCAAAGAAAATTTGTGTCTATACAAACATATAAGGAAGGGAATAAATATGAATTTCAATGGCTGTGAGCTGACTCATAGTTGGCTTGATCATCATTTATAACTGAAATTCATTTTAAAAATCTGGTGGTGCATTTCTTAATTGTGTGACAAAGTCTTATATTAGTAAGAACAGTCTATGGTATTTGAACTATGACATCACAATTCTCAGACCGTGCTTCTGCCACTAAAGTGACATGTGACTACCTCTCTGGTTTCTCTTACTTGGTACAATTACTTTGTGACTCATCAACATTATTGTGTGAATTAATGGCTTGCTTCTTTAAATTTTGAGGTAGTGTTCTATTACATGGAAATACCAGTTTGTTTGCCCTTTTGGTTCATGGCTGTTTCCAAAGTTTGTCTATTAAAAATAAAGTTTGGGTACACCATGAAATGCTGCCTACTAGATACGATATGGCCATGGAAATCATGAACACACAGCAGCTATGGCTGCCTGCGCAAGACCTGCCCCAAATAGTAAGACATGAAAGTGGAAGACAGATAGTTGAGAAGAAGAGGCCACAGGACTGGGGGAGGTGTTAAAAAGGGGCCTGGAGTGGATATGATCACAATGCATTATGTACATGTATGAAATTATCAAAATAAAAAATTAACAATTAAAGCAGCAATGACCTTTCAGTGACTAAATAATAGAGCAATCATTTATGTTCCCATTTGCAAGTTATGCCATTCCTTTCCTTAGAAAAGATTCTTAGATGGGGGTTTGCTGGTTTGCCTTTTGACCCATATTTACAAACTCCTTCCCATACGGTTCTGTCTGTTGCCATTTTTGATGCTGGTGCTTGAGGCCAGACTGTTCACAACAGAAATGAGGAAAAACAAGACAATTGATGTCTAGAAATGTCATCTGAATGTTATTTTTCATTTCCTTTAATGACTAGGACTCAGCACTTATCTATCTTTATTGGCATTTTATTTTTAATCCTTTTCCATCTGGCAGGCTTATATCCTTTGTATATTCTTCTATTGGGCTATTTTTTTTAAAGAATTTTTTTAAACTTTATTTTATGTGCATTGGTGTGAAGGTGTCCAATCTCCTGGAACTAGAATTACAGACAGTTGTGAGCTGCCATTTGGCAACTGGGAATTGAACCCAGGTCCTCTGGATGAGCAGCCAGTGCTCTTAACCACTGGGCCATCTCTCCAGCTCCAAGGGCTATTTTTATTTTAATTTTGTGTGCCCTCTGAACAATACTAATCTCTTATCTTTCTTTTGTCTTTTAATTTTATATTTTAGATGTATACCTTAAAACTTCTACACATTTTTTTAACTCTTAAGTATGAAAAGTATTTTAAAGTGTGATGCAAGGAAGAAGTCAAATGTTTAAAGAGGTTCCAATATTCACCAGGTGTCCTCATGGCTCCCACAGTATCGGAAGGAGCTGTTTGGCAGTCAACAACGTATTCAGTTTAGAACAGACGTATCAAGCAGTTGTCTATCCTTAGGCAGGTCACGTAGCACTGCTGGACATCAGAGTGCTTACCTAGTTCACAAAGTTGTTGTGAAGATGATATGGCACAGGAAGTGGAGAGCCATGCTTGGCTTAGCATTTTCCCCAAGACCTAACTGTTCTTAGAAAGTGTGAGTCCTTTATTTGGGGCTATGGGTTTGTATCACACTGGAGCATCTTCTGGAACAAAAGAACTGGCAACTGACTTGAATATGAGAAATTTGCATCTTTGCTGCTTAGACTATCTCCTCTTAGAGGAGACTCTGATAAGGAGATAATTGTGTGTGTTCGTATGTGTAGTGTGTGTGTGTGTGTGTGTGTGTGTGTGTGTGTGTGTGTTATGCACATGTGGAGACCAGAGGTAGACTTTGGGTGTCTTTGTCAATCACTCTCCACCTTATTTATTTTTTGTGTGTGACAGGATCTCTCCTTTAGCCTGGAGCTCACCAATTTGCCTAGACTGGCTGGCTAGTGACCTCTAGAGATCTTCCCACCTCCAGCTCCCCAACACTGGGATTACAGGTGCACACTGCAGCCTTGGCTTCTTGTGTAGGTCCTGGGATCTGAACTCAGGTCCTCAGGCCAGTGCAGCAAGGACCTTAGTGACGGAACCATTTCCCTAGCAGTGAACTCTATGGTTTTGGGAAATGGGTGAAAATTGAGTATTATTCATTCAGCTGGTTAAATGACAGGGGACATGGAGGGAAAGCCAAGCAGACCATTAGAGGTGGGTCACAGCTGGGAAACTGGAAGAGAGAGCCTTGCATCGTCAGGTCTGCCTCTAATGAGTGGCACATTTGGACGCTACTTTCTCAGCATCAGAACTAAAGGAAAGAGGCTCTTCGCACCAAGGAACAATTCCAAGGCCCTAGACAGCAATGGATTTGTATTGCAGTTGCAGGATAATTATGAAGCACCGTCTAAAGAAGTACTACTTACATTTTGTTAATTTTTAAAATAAGTAAGTACTGATAAAATAAGACCATACTTACATATATGAAAATTTACCTTTTTCTGTCAAGAATTGGAAATGACTTCTATTCCCTTCTTTTTACCTATTTTTTTGCACATAGCTTTCTTGTCTCTGCAGAAAGAAGCTATATGCTGTGTACTCACAGTACAGAAAATCCCTTTACGCATTTTATAGCTGCCATTTGCTCTTTACTGTGTGATGCTTCACTGTCAATTGGAGAGCAATAGTCGGGCTGGGGCCTCCGCCATGCTGAGGCCGTTGTGCTAAGCTCTCCTCGGTGTCCTGATGGGTGTTTCTCAGCTTAATCAAAGAGGGAATGCTAGTTTCACTCGATTGTCCTTGAGGAACTACTACAAATCATTAATTGTATTAGCTGTGCATCTCCGACTACTTAGTTTTTCTTCAACACATGGAGAGTTTGCATAGAGCATTTCCCCTGCCCATGAAATACAGAGAGGAAACATTTGCATGAAGGAGCTGATTTGGTCCTTTTTATGGGAGCATCATTTTCACCTGAAGGAATGATTGACAGCTAAACTTGAATTAATCCAAGTTGAATATTTGGCAGACATGTTCTTAAAAATGAACAAAGCAAGACTGTCATTTCCAAGACCACAGATGCTGGCATTTGCTGCCAGTAGCAACAGTCAAGGTAGCTAGAATATTTGAATTGAAGGAAGTTCTCATTTGCTACTTCAGAGACTGACAAACTCCCAACCGTTTCCAGTGCTTCAAGATACATGTGATGAGGTTGGTGGTGATATTAACAAGCATGACTTTTGATATCATGGATTCTGCAGGATCTGCGTAACTCAGTGAGCTCCTATTTTCCAAAGCACCAAAGTATCACACTGCAGTCATGAGTGGTAAGAGTCACTTATGTGCAGGCAGATCAATGGACTGCAATGTAACAGAATAGGAATTGATACTGTTTCAGATTCTACACTGGAACAGTCACCTGTCCCTTAGTCTAAAGTAAGAGTAGACAAATGGACACAGTCATTGAACATAACTATCAGGTGAGATTCTCCTTTGACAAATACATTTCTGAATGAGGTTTGACTTTCTTTGAAGAATTCTATCAAAAACATTGCAATAGGTTAAATGCAAAAGTGGGTGTGGTAATCCAGTTGCCTTCAGTTAAACCACCACTTTAGAAATTTGCAAAAAAAAAATGTAAACTCTTTCCACTCTCTTTGATAATGAAAGACTTGCTGATTATTTTTGTTTTGTTTTGAAAGTGTAGTTATTGTTCATTAAAACATGTTATAATAATATGCAGTATTTCTTATTGTAAATATTAAACCAACAAATCAATGCTTATTTGTTCTATTATATTCTGATAAAGTAGTATTACTATATATAAAACCTATATAAACTGAAGCTCTCTTGGAGGTATATCATCATCATCATTATCATCATCATCATCATCATCATCATCATCAGAGTCTCTCTTTGTAGGTCAGATTGGCTTGAGATCCTCTTGGCTCAGTCAACAGAGGGCTGGGATTAGCAGTGTACAATACCGTGCATGGGTGAGGCATTATTTTTTATTATTGGTGTGTGTGTGTGTGTGTGTGTGTGTGTGTGTGTGTGTGTGTGTGTATGATGTATGTACTTGAGTAAGGTCAGAGAACAATTTTCAGGAGTCTGTTCTCCCCTACCATGGGATACAGGGATTGAACTCAGTCATCAGGCCCCCATGGCAGGTGCTTTTGGCTGTTGAACTATCTTGATGGCTCAAGACGTGTTCATTTTTAAGGGCGTAAAGGAGTCCTGAGATTTGAAAGTTTGGAGAGCACTAGATGGAAATAACTAGAGATGAGGTGATGAGTTAATGAGGGAAAGGGAACTGATGGTTATTTTGAATGTCTGTTGTTCTGAGCTCATTCAGTCTCAGATTACCCCAGAGTCAATGTCTTCCCTGTAAAGGGCAAAGGGACTAAATACAAAGGCCACTGCATGTTACAAAACCCTTCCAGGCTCTTTCCTGTTACCTTTCATTCTCTTCTTATTTAATAACATTTTATTCTATACTTACAAGATTTGGTTTGATTAAGAAACGTGAGTTTTTATCCTGTTGTGTATATGTGTGGGATGCTAGCTGGACAGGGGAACTTAGGGAGCCAGAGATACAATGGAAAGAAAAACAGTGCTGCGATTTTTTTTTTAAAAAAAGTACTTTGAATTTACAACTTGAATGATGAATTTGGCCAGGAAGAAATAAAGAAGCAGCTTTAGCCTAAAAGATATGTAGATTCTTTCAGGAGACCAAATGCACAATCTTCTTTCAGGTCCCTACTCGATACACACTGTGCAGCAGTCTGGTCTCCTCTGATCATGTGCTATGGTTACCATGGTTACTGTTGGTATTTATTGAGAACTTAGGTCAAGCCAAATGCTTCCATTCCTGATCTGACCTAATCCTTACAACCACTCTGTGTGATTAGAACTATGACTCAATTTACTGAAAAAGACACAGGATTTAAGAGGAGAAATGACCCAGCTAAGGCCATGTTAGGAGTGACTCTATGAGCCAAGATTTCATCCAGAGCTGACTCTGGAGCCCATGTTGTCATCCAGTGTGCCTATCTACTAAAGAACTTCATTTCCTCGTGGAATGGGTCCAGATCCCCCGCCCCCGGATATTTCCACACTTAGCATACCACTTCAGGCTCTGTAATTTTTTTAAACAAACGAATGAATGAAAGACTGCTTGAATGTAAGCCAAGTATGGTTGCTCACACCAATTATCTCAGTACTTGGGCTAAGGTAGGATAGTTGCCTTAATTTCAAGGCTAGTCATGCTCCATGGCAAGTTCAAGGCCAGCCTTGGCTATAGCATGAGACCTTGTCTCAAACAAAGCCAAACAAAACAAAAATGATGTTGAAATTAAATGCATACATAGAACTAAATACAAAGCCAAACTACTTTGATTTTTCCAGAAGCTTCTTTAAGGACTAGGTTTCATTGCTGGTTCAAGGTGTTGCCTCCCAGTTTAGCTGAGTCATCTAACCTTGTTCATTTTAATTGTTTCCCTGATAACATTCTAGACTCATTGTTTCCCTATTGTATGTCAAGTTGCTACATCTTATCTGAGAGGAAGAAGGAAGCAGAAGTACTAGGTACTGATGGAATTGCCCTCCATTAGACTGTACCGAGGCTTGTTGCAGAAGGATATGTGATATGCCAAATAATTACATACAAACTTCAGGCAGGTACAGAGCTCTTCGATTTACCAAAGAAAAGACCAGAAGCAGAAGGGATGCTGTTATATTAGATGAGATGTTTTCAGTAACCAATGTATTTACCTTTACAGGTGGGTCGAGTAATTGATAACAGTGGCCACGCCTTACTATTTATAACTTGGCATTTTAAAAGAATACATTTGAGTCATTATCACTGTTCCTAGACATCTGCATGTCTTGTGTTACAGGAATTGCTAGAAGCCACCTAGTGTCTATCTATCCAGGAGCAGAATCCTAATCTTTAAATCCTAAAAGGAATGTGTTTCCTTTTAGCTATATTTGTTATGTAAATAGATATAACATTTTGGGTAAAATTTCTGGCCAAACTTCTTAAGTTGGGAAAATAAAATTCAGCATTCATTTATAGTTAAGAGGAGAAATGTATCAAAGCAGGAATAGGAGAAACCTTTCTTGCCTTATAAACGAAATTGAAAACATCACTTGCTGACAGTATATTCAAAGCCCATTAACATGGCCAGGTCTGACCTCTCACCACATCAGTTAAACACTGTGCCGGTGATCCTAGCTAACACAACGAAGCAGGAAAGGATAAACAGAGGGATGGGTATGGAAGAAGGCATTGTTACTCACTGACTGTGATGACCTGACTATGTACTTAGAAAATCAGAAGAAGTCTACGAAAACAGGTGAGAATTAATGAGAGAAAAATCCGCAAAGGTTTTAGGACAAGAATGAATATCCAAAAATACGTTGCCTTTTGATAAGCTACTATTGAAAACTGAGATTTTACAAATCTCAAAGAATAGATTATATAAAGAAAGAAAGAAGGAAGTGAAAGGTTTTTTTTTGTTTTGTTTTGTTTTTTATTGAAAACAGTGAAGTGGTCCTCAGAGACATTTAACAAGGTCATGTGACATGACCAGACGTTTTTCAAGAGGTTTAAGAGGTCCACTCTCCCCAAACTGGTCTATGGTTTCATTACAGTCTCTTTCAAAATCTCAACATATTTTTTGGAGACATTGGTAAATTGATTCTAAAATCTAGGTGGAAATGCCAAGGATCTGGGGTCATCAGAAGAAGGGCAAGGTTGGAGGCCTTACTTTCCTGACTTCTCTTTTTATAAAGCTACTGTAAGCAGGACTGAGGCATGTGCTGTCCCATGACCCAGAGTCAAGGCATCAGTGAAAGAGAAATGAATGTCTACATTTAGACTCCTATGCAGCCACCCGAGTTTTCACAGAGACATCAAGCAAATTCAGTGTGGAAAGTCTTGCTTAACAAATAGTTCTGGAATAACCAGTTCTATGTGGAATCAAGACGAATCTCAATGTTTTCATTCTCAATATAAAAATTCATTTGGTCGTGATCACAGGTCTGAGTTTTAATCTTAAAGTTTTTATAAGAAAATATAGAAGACATTTTTTTTATCACCTTAGAGTAGGCCAAAGTTTCTCAGAACAAAAAAACATGAACTACAAAATTAAAATTTGATATGCTGATCTTCATCAAAATTTAAAGAGACATTGTTAGTAAAATAAAATACAAGCTACAAACTGTTAAGAATATCTGAGAAACATATTGGACAAAGAACTTGTATTCAAAGTACATAAAGGGGGGCAGGAAAGATGGCTTAACTTTTAAAAGCACTTACTGCCCTTTCAGTACAGCACTTACTGAACCCAGGTTCAGTTCCCAGCATCCACATAGTGAGTGGCTCAGAACCATCTGCAACTCCAGTTCCAGGGTTCTGACTCTCCCTTCTGGACTCTAAGGGCACTGCACATACACGGTGCACAGACACACAAAACACTCATACACAAAATAAAAATAAAAGAACCCATATAAAACAATATTAATAAGATAATCAAAAAGTTTTAAATAGTTAAAAGATTTGAAAAGATATTTCCCAAAGTATGATATTAGGACAAATAAACACATGAAAAGATATTCAGTGTCATGCATCAATAAACACAAATTAAAGCAACAGCAAGATAGCATTACAAACTCAGAATCCCTAAAATGAAAAGGACTGACATTTTAGTGAAAATTTAGTAATTCTAATCCTACTAACGCTATCCTCCAGTAATGATGGTGTGGATATGGATCACATGGAAAGCTTGCAAACTGTTCTTGGAAATAAAAGGTAGCACATTTACTTTGCAAAGAGCCTGGTAGTTTCTTGAAAAGCTAAAAAAAATTGTACAATTCAGCAAATCTATTCAATTTATGCACTTAAGAGAAATAAAAAGTACATCCATTGTTTTAAAGATTTATATGCAAATGGTCATACCAACATTTTCCACAATGTCCAAATTGTGGAAACAACCCAATTATTTAACAATGGAAGAATGAATAAAGAAACTGTAGCAGATCCAGAAAGGGGTGTAGGCTGTTGAGCAGACTGCTGATAAGCACAACAAAGTCATAAAGACATCTAGGAACATTTTATTGAACAAAGGAAGCCAGACATGAGGAATAGGTGAACTAGCCCTGAGGGTGTGAGTATGGGAGAGCTGGACCCACTACTTCTCTGTCATGCAGCAGCACGGGCTAGGGAGAGATGCCCCCCTCCCCCTCACCTGTGGCAGGTAGGAGACCTGGCCCCGAGGTCAAGAGAGCAAGAGAGCTGGCGCTGCCCCTCACTAGGTGCAGCACTTGGGAGAGTGGCCCCTGCACCTCGCCTGGACAACACAGTAGAGCTGGCCCTGAGGGGTGAGAGCAGGAGAACCAGCCCTGTCCTTTGCTCCTTGCTACAGAAGATGAACTAGCCAGGAGTCATGCTGGAGAGCTCACCCTGGTGGCAAGGGTGGGGAAGAGCTGGCGGGCTGACCTACTCAGCTACCACCTAGGCCCAGAAACCAGGGCTATGAGTTGGCCCATCCCAACATCACGCCATCTATGATCTCCTGGAGCAGATGAAGGGCCGGATCCTGCAGACCCAAAGCTGCAGGATCTCCACAACAGAGGGCAAGGGCAGGAGATCCAAGAGGAGTCCCAGTGAGGGCCCAGTATCGATAGTGTAGCAGATACCAGAGACCTCGAACCAGAACCGATTACGTCGCAATAAACACTTGCAAGTAATGATATATGGACTAAAGGGTATTCTGTGTGACTCGCTGTGTCACACTATCATTCCCAAGAAGAGATTTTTCTCTCTTTTTTTTTTTGTTATTCTTTTCTCTTAAATTTTACTTCTTTATTTTGTGAGGGAGATTGCAGGGGCAGAGTGCAGATTTGAAGGGATGGGTAGATGGGTGGGATCAAGATGCAAGGTGTGAAAGCCACAAAGAATCAATAAGAAGTGTAATAAATAAATAAAGAAGCCAGACGTGAAGAGTGTACCCTACACACTCTTACATCTATATGAGATCCAAGAACAGGCAAAAGCAACCTAAACAACAGAAATCAGAAAGTGGCTGCTTCTGAGGAAGCAGAGCTGACTATAATAGATCATGAAGAATCCTTCCAAGGGGAAGACAAGTCTGGGATGGTGATTATTTTGGTGCATTCAGTTACCAAAGTCATCAAGCAGCACTGTTTGCAGTGTGCTTTTGTAGGGCATTCCAACTAGATCTTTATTGATTTGGCTATTTTTCTCCCCTTCTTACTTTCTGGAATGGAGATGTGATTAGTGCCCCAGCAGCCTTCTTGGACCATGAAGACAAGATCCAAGTACCAATACTGGCAGAGCAGACAGTAGGGAAGCCTTGGATTGCTGTGTGTGGAGCTGCTAAGCCAGCCCTGAACGGCCCTTCTCCAGACTCCTCTGTGTGGCGGAGAGAAAAGTCATTCTTTTAAGCCAGTGTCTCTGCCACTCGCAACTGAACACAATTCCTAAGAATTAGAATCAGTAAGACTTTTCTTTCGGAGTAAAATTGTTTGGGGCTATGTTAGATTACAGTTGAGAACTATACTAACAACTTCTCCTTCTCCTCCTCTTCCTCCTCCTCCTCCCCACCTCTTCCCTCTCCTCCTCCTCCTCCTCCTCCCCCTCCCCCTCCTCCTCCTCCTCCTCCTCCTCCTCCTCCTCCTCCTCCTCCTCCAAGACAGGGTTTCTCTGTGTAGCCCTGACTGTCCTTGAACTTGCTTTGCTGTCCTTGAACTCAGAGATCCACCTGCCTCTGCCTCTCAAGTGCTGGGACTAAAGGCTTGAGCCACCACCAACTGGCTTATGAGAACTATATTAAATTTCTAAACTGAAATAACATTATTTGTTTCCTATAGATACTGCTCCCTTTGATGTATTAAAATATCAAATGCTAACATACATTTGGGAAATTGTGTGTGTGTGTGTGTGTGTATGTATGTGTGTTTATGAGAGAGAGGGAAGGAGGGAGAGTGGGATGGAGAGAGAGAGAGAGAGAGAGAGAGAGAGAGAGAGAGAGAGAGAGAGAGA